>AYEL01062902.1:0-23707 GCA_000484575.1 Olivierus martensii
GAATAACATAGTACTTAATTTTTCTACTAACATAGTTCTAAGCTTCAATGTGTTCATAGTTCTAAGCTTCAAAGAACCTTTCCAATGTGTTTCACACATTGGAAAGGTTCTTTGTTTTTTTTCTACATTTTGCTTTTAATGTTGGCCCAGAACGGCTCCCTTAGTACTCTATTTGAGTGGAAAGGGGCAATCAAAATTTAGCCACCAATCTTACCATACAAAAGAAAAAAAAAAGAAAAGGTATTTCAACTTTGCTATAATGGCCAGAAGTTAGAAGCTTGACAAAGTAGTACCCAGGTGTTTTAAGGACCCTTTGGGATCTCAAGAGGCAGCCCCTTCACCAGACTATACATATTATTTGGCTGATCACCAATATAGTGAAATTTTTTGTTTGATTTTCAAAACTCAGAGTAAAGGAAAAACTCCTCTATTGCCCCACTAATATACTGAAGCTGTACCCTTTCTTAATCAGTCTGGTACAATACAATGGGTGATCGATTAACAAACAGTTTGGATAATGAACACTTTTTTGGAAGATTTTTATGTTCAGTTAACGAACACATGTTCAGATAACGAACACTTCACAGAACAAACTGTAGGGATCCGCGGACTGATTGAATGACAGATCAGCTGGATGGTTGTATGGTAAAGCTGTGGCTTACCATTCTGGAGGATCCAGGGGTCCAACTCCTTGTGGCTTACCATTCTGGAGGATCCAGGGGTCCAACTCCTCCAATTTTAGGAAGACCATTGGAACCCATCCTTCAATTTTCTGGTTGACCCCATCATGGGTGTTGGTCAGCTTGTGATGATTGTCTTACCATACAAAAGAAAAAAAAAAGAAAAGGTATTTCAACTTTGCTATAATGGCCAGAAGTTAGAAGCTTGACAAAGTAGTACCCAGGTGTTTTAAGGACCCTTTGGGATCTCAAGAGGCAGCCCCTTCACCAGACTATACATATTATTTGGCTGATCACCAATATAGTGAAATTTTTTGTTTGATTTTCAAAACTCAGAGTAAAGGAAAAACTCCTCTATTGCCCCACTAATATACTGAAGCTGTACCCTTTCTTAATCAGTCTGGTACAATACAATGGGTAATCGATTAACAAATAGTTTGGATAATGAACACTTTTTTGGAAGATTTTTATGTTCGGTTAACGAACACATGTTCAGATAACGAACACTTCACAGAACAAACTGTGGGATCCGCGGACTGATTGAATGACAGATCAGCTGGATGGTTGTATGGTAAAGCTGTGGCTTACCATTCTGGAGGATCCAGGGGTCCAACTCCTCCAATTTTTAGGAAGGATCTGGGTCCAGACCATTGGAACCCATCCTTCAATTTTCTGGTTGACCCCATCATGGGTGTTGGTCAGCTTGTGATGATTCCATGAGGATAGTTCGGCTTAACTAACCTAATGGAATGACAGGCTTAGGCCTTGTGCGCTCGTAGACTTATGGGTAAGGATGGAAGAAAATTAGTTTTCCCGATTAAAATGAACTTGGAGATAACATAAAACAAATTAAAGATTTATTAAAGAAGGTTAGAGAGAGATTTTATAATTTTTTGGTGAGCACCATACCAGGTTAAGGTCAACAGGCTTGGAGATCTCTACCATGACGATGCTATTAATCACTTCCGAAAAATCCGAAGAGCAGCAGCGATATTGCATAGAGAAAAGCAATCGATATTGAATAGATTGGAGAGAAAAGCAATCGATATTGGACAAATTCTTTATTGGAAAATAAACATATAAATGAGAGAGACGACAATGCTATTAATCACTTCCAAAAAATCCTGAAGAAGAGAGAAACTATCCCGACAGTGCTATTAATCACTTCCGAAAAATCCTGAAGGAGAGAGAAAATCACTACAATGCTATTAATCACTTCCGAAAAATCCTGAAGGAGAGAGAAAAGCGCGATGCTATTAATCACTTCCGAAAAATCCTGAAGGAGAGAGAAAAGCACATGACAATGCTATTAATCCACTTCCAAAAAATCCTGAAGGAGAGAGAAAAGCAATGATATTGGACAGATTCTTTATCGGAAAATATTATAAATGAAAAATGCAAGACTTTGTATGTTATATTCATTGTTATTACATATATATAAGTTCTTACTATGTTTTTTTGGGTCTCCGGAACGAATTAATCATATTCCCATTAAAACCTATGGTAAATCGACGATCAGTTAATGAACAATTTGGATAACGAACATTTTGTTGGAACGGATTATGTTCATTAACTGATCACCCACTGTATCAGAATTTAATAATATAAAATCTGTTATGCTTATAGCTGGCTACACTACATAATAACAAAGTACAATTGCCATCTATTCACCCATTTCCCTTAAAAAATCTATCATTAGCTTAAAATTCTTCTCCCAATCCATCAATTACTTTAGTTTCCTCACTTACAAAATTAAACAGTGGCTAAATTTGGTTTAGATCTCCCAATCTGTTCCCGTTTGTCCTTTCATTTTATCCTTGTAAATGACAGGGTTATTTCTGAACACTATGGCATTTATGCTATACCTCTTAAACTAAAGCATAATACTATCACATATGTCAGTGCAACTGTCAGAGGTTTTAGCAGTTACATTTCTGAACATCTTTCTAACATAAATAAAGAAAATTATAACTCCTCCCAGATTGAAAAGTTATCATTGACAAAAATGAGCAACCTTGGAGAAAGTTAGAATTTTCACTCCTAATGTTCCTAATAATCCCTATTCTTCTACAAAATATTAGAAATTGCCTGATATTAGTCTAGTATATTAGATTATAATATCAAACAATACCTAATAGCCTCCTTCTATTACAATTCCACAGATCTGGTCTGGCATTTAAACTTTTTTTGATTCAAAAACTGCCTGATATTAGTCTAGTATATTAAATTATAATATCAAACAATACCTAATACCCTCCTTCTATTACAATTCCACAGATCTGGTCTGGCATTTAAACTTTTTTTGATTCAAAATAAAAATCTTGTTCACTCACTAGTATCTATATACTCTAATTTTCTTCCTTGTAGAAATAAAATACAAAGAAGATAAATAAGGAAAAGGATAGACAATATACAAATAACTAATAAACTACAATAACAAGGATAGACAAGGAGAAGGATAGAATAGACAATATACAAATAACTAATAACACTAATAAACAAGGAAGATAAAATACAAGGAAAATAAACTACAAAAATAAACTCCATATTGTAGTTTATTTATTTTCCAAACTTTCTTACAGCTCTCTCCCATTCCTAATTCATTATTAGGCTGTTCCCCCTCCACTCTCTTTGTTACTGTCAGTGTTCTGGTCTTCCTTCATACTTGAAAATGATCTCCACGAGATGAGACTGAAAGTGCTTGTGTCATTATTATTAAATTTGTTTTTCATTTTTATGTAACTTATTGTATTTGCACAATTAAAGTATATCATATTTAATAAGTTGCACATTATTTTTCACTGCATGCCTTCATGATGAGTACCTAAATATCCATATAATATTTCATACTTGATCTTGCTTTCCTCTATGGTTTGTTATGGGTTGTGATAATGAACTAATTAAACTTGCAATGAGATGTATTACTAAGTTTAGAAAAACTTAGGAACACATCTCATTGCAAAAAACAAAAGAGTAGAATGGGTGATCTGTCATCCTATATATTTATTCCTCTTGTAAAAGTTGATTATTTAGTGTATATTTTCAATTCTTATGAAATTATGAATAGCCTTATGAGGTTTTGCATTCCAATATTTTGAATTTACCAGTTCAGTCACTATTTAATAATTCAATATTACATTTAAATGAAAACAACTTACTGGGTGCATCACAATCAACACAATGCCTGTTTCCTGGAATATTACTTCTGATTGCTTGAATAGAAGCAGAATCAACATTATTCATTCGAGACTGAAATAAGTAATAACATTAGCAAAATAAATATATTATTTTTATTTACAAAAAATTTTTTTATCATAATATACGTGATTTTAAATAAAATCTATAACTTAATACTCGGCATAATAATAGTAATTAATAACTAAATTAGTATTCTTAATGAAATCAGAAAGTAATTATTTTATATTCAAATTTCTGAATTAATATGATCAATTTAGATTTATCTCTATACATTACTCTATTATTATATTTACTCTATTACCTGTTTAGTAAAATTAATAATTATTCAAACAGATTTTTAACACTGTTTCCAATTCAAAGTATTTTTAAAATCATCATTGAAATCTTTAATATATTCTGAAATTTTCAAAAAATCGACGAATGTCCTAAAAACCTATAATTCTTGGAATGATGGACTTCAATATAAGTTTTATATACAGTGGTACCTAAATCATCATTGAAATCTTTAATATATTCTGAAGTTTTCAAAAAATCGATGAATGTCTTAAAAACCTATAATTCTTGGAATGATGGACTTCAATATAAGTTTTATATACAGTGGTACCTTGGTTAACAACGGTAATCTGTTCCATAATTACAATCGTTAACCAAAACAATCATTATCCAAGGTGTGATTCCCCATAAGATTTAATTGAAAATTGATTCATTCATTCCGGCATCGTTAACCAAAACCATCATTATCCAAGGTGTGATTCCCCATAAGATTTAATTGAAAATTGATTCATTCATTCCGGTTCTCCCCACAACCATAGTAAATATTAAAAATACAGATAAAAACTCATTTAAAATGTCCTAAAAAGAATGAAAATATCATTTATTTATTATATTTGCTACAAAAAAATTAACATCAATAAAATGAATTGTTTGTAGAAACAGTTTTTAATTATTAATCTTCACTAGAAAGACATTTGGGCTCACTTCGGAGATTTTTGACAAACGAACCCGTAAACACTGATTAGCAGCCTATAGAGATTTGATTTTGCCTTTTGATGGCGAACGAAACGATTATGACAAATGAATCCATAAACACTGATTAGCAGCTTATAGATTCAACGATTATTATACAGACGTAAACACTGATTAGCAGCTTATAGATTCAACAATTATTATACAGATGATAAATACTGATTAGCATCTTATAGATTCAACGATTATTATATAGATAAGATTTGATACTGATTAGCAGTTTATAGATTCAACGATTATTATACAGATGAGATTTGATTTTGCCTTTGGATGGCGAACAAACAATGATATACACTTGCCAATTTATTGTCTATATGAACTGTAGAATCTTAGACAGACTTTTTTTTTCTTCTAAAGGAATCCGAAATTGTGATGTCACACCACTTACAGGTGTGAAATAATATATAACACAAACAATAGAATCAGACTTTGTTCGCAGAATTTATAATAATAATCGCGTTTAGAAATCATCTTTAAGAAACTAAAAACTAGTGAACTGTTGCATGTTATCATCTTTAAGAAACTAAAAACTAGTGAACTGTTGCGCGTCTATTATTGAATTAGACTTTGTTCGCAGAATTTAAAATAATAATCGTCTAGAAATTTTAAAAAATAATTTGTTTTCATTATTATATGTTAATTATCATTTAGTTAAATTTGATAATGAATAAAGAGCACTAATGGCAGTAGTGACTTTAGCACACTAATTTAGTTGAATTGAAATAAATTAGTGTTAAAGTCACTACTGCCATTAGTGCTCTTTATTCATTATTGAATTGTATTAATA
This sequence comes from Olivierus martensii, assembly GCA_000484575.1. Classification (NCBI taxonomy): domain Eukaryota; kingdom Metazoa; phylum Arthropoda; class Arachnida; order Scorpiones; family Buthidae; genus Olivierus; species Olivierus martensii. The sequence goes on from AYEL01062902.1 coordinate 5,692, forward strand.
ATTTGTTTTCATTACTATTGTCTACTAATTTGATGTCGAAACAAATACAAAATTTCATTAAAAAGAATCCCTATGGACCCCACAGAACTAACACATAAAAAATAAATGCTTAAATATTAATTTTCATCATAAAACACATTTATAACAATGTCTTCCCATGCATGGATGAGTGAGAGCGGTAAATAACAAGATTTAGATTGGGTAGAGGTTCACATAATCAAGAGTCATTAACCAAAGCCTGCATTGTTAACCAAGGCATTTTTTTCTTACAGCCACTCGTCGTTAACCAAGTATGCCATTATCAGAGGCAGTCGTTAACCAAGGTACCACTGTATACTGAAGCAGTTTAATGTGCATTATTAATGTTGACATCAAGAAAAATATGTTTCCATTATTTTTCTAGTCTATTTTTTGTTATATCATTAGAAAAATCTGTCTATTAGCTTTGTTATTACTCTGAAGATTTAATATTAGTAGTTTAGAAATCAAAAAATCTCAATCTACCTCAAATATAATTTATATTCCATTATAAGGATGAAATTAGGGATAATTCCTTATATATTAACATAAGGAATTATTTCTCAACACAAATTTGGAAATTTGCCCAATGGTTGAGCTAATATCCTGTAGCTTTCAATAAAGTTCAGCAAGAGAATATTGTAGATCTATAATCTTGCATTCAATTATTATGCCATTTAGGCAAAAATTTTTTCAAGTAGTAGTAATATCAAATTTGCTGCAATAAACCAGGCAATTGAAGATCAAATTCTAATGGAATTTTCATGTAAAATTTTTCCTGTTTCTTGTTAATCATAAGTATATCTATCAAATGTTTACATATAAATAAACAATGTTTAAAAATTTACTTTATATTCTTCTAGTCTTTTATTTGCATTGTAATCAATCTCCAACATACATAGATCCATACTTACATAAGGTTAATTTTAGTTAATGAGCTGGGCCCGAACCCTGCTTCTTCTGAAAAAACTGGAGGTGTAGGACAGAATTTAATCCAGATCCTCCAAAATGGTAAATAACTGTTTTTACCATGTGTTTATTCTTTAATATAACTATTTTTAATGTTAAGTCTTTGTGACTCATTAGTATTATATAGCTTATATTCTGATATACAAAGATTCAATTTATATAGATCTTTTATGATCATTGGAAGTTGGAATGATCATTTATGTAAGTTGAGGACTATCTATAGTTTTAATTACCATATATACTCGAATACATAGATCTTTTATGATCATTGGAAGTTTGAATGATCATTTATGATCATTTATGTAAGTTGAGGACTATCTATAGTTTTAATTACCATATATACTCGAATATAAGCCGACTCCCCCCCGACTTCAGAGTTTAAAAATCGGTAAAAAATGCAAAACCTATATATAAGCCTACACCCCAACTTTAGCACTTTTAAAAATTTGAAAACAAAAAATTATGTGATCTTTGATTTTTAGTTACCAATATATTAATCTCATTTGCCGAAATAAATATTTTATTGAAATTTTAAATTATATATATTTAAAATTTTATAATTATTATATATAATTATGAAATTTACTTTACTCCGAAGTGAGATAGATACTGTTAGGATGACATAACTTCATAAAATATCAAGTTAACAAATAGTAATAAATTTTTATAATTTACACAAAAATATTTTCTTTTTTGTTACTTATTGAATAACTGTTTTATTTTCCTAAAAAAGTTTCGTATTAAATTATTACAGTAAAATTTCCATTAGAATATGTCTTATGTCACATGGCTCCCAAGAGACCGTTCAAAGTCTCATTTTCCCTATAGTTGAGTTTACTTGAGTTATCGTGTTTCTATACCATAGATAGCTCACTTACATTATTCTCCTCTGACCTTTGTGAAGCTATCAAAGTAGATGACCTTGAGCTGACCGGAAGCCACTGAACAAAGGAAACCACAGGAAACAAAGCCAAAGTCTACATTTGCTGTGTCGTTAGTTGAATACATTTCTTGCTATTTGTGGTTGTTTTATCTGTTTTTTTTTTGCATTATTGATATATATTGTTTAGCATATGGACATCATCTAATCCAAATCATTACTACTGATCTGATGTGAGAATATAAATTATATATAATTATGAAATTTACTTTACTCCGAAGTGAGATAGATACTGTTAGGATGACATAACTTCATAAAATATCAAGTTAACAAATAGTAATAAATTTTTATAATTTACACAAAAATATTTTCTTTTTTGTTACTTATTGAATAACTGTTTTATTTTCCTAAAAAAGTTTCGTATTAAATTATTACAGTAAAATTTCCATTAGAATATGTCTTATGTCACATGGCTCCCAAGAGACCGTTCAAAGTCTCATTTTCCCTATAGTTGAGTTTACTTGAGTTATCGTGTTTCTATACCATAGATAGCTCACTTACATTATTCTCCTCTGACCTTTGTGAAGCTATCAAAGTAGATGACCTTGAGCTGACCGGAAGCCACTGAACAAAGGAAACCACAGGAAACAAAGCCAAAGTCTACGTTTGCTATGTCGTTAGTTGAATACATTTCTTGCTATTTATGGTTGTTTTATCTGTTTTTTTTTTGCATTATTGATATATATATTTTAGCATATGGACATCATCTAATCCAAATCATTACTACTGATCTGATGTGAGAATATAAGAATGATTTCTTCTCAATGTTTTATATTTGGTACATAATTAATTTGTAAAGAGGTTGACATGAATTGATTGTTCTGTAAACTAAGAAATTTGAACTTGTTGCACAACTTATGTAAATGACACAAGCTCGGGACTGTGAAAGCCACTTGGATAAAAACGTACGTGTCAACTGACACAGTGAGGTGTTGTATTACATTGGAGCTAATTAGTGACTTCTAAAATTCTTGTAAGATCTACCATTGTTTAAGTTTGTATCGGAGAGTGGAGGCATTAGAATTAGTTACTATTTAGTTATATTAATTATTGTTGTGAATATTTGAATCTTTGAAATTTTTATTAAACAAGTTTTATTGATAACTTGTTTTGTGTTTTATTACTATTTAAATAAAGCTTTGGTTAACACTTTTTTTGTAAGTGTTCAAGTCAAATAAATTATTTTTTTATTATTTAACTTTACTTGTTTTAAGAATTTATTCAATTTATTAGTATTAGTTTCTAACATCTTTTTTTTTTATTGTTATTTAGTCTAAGAACTTGTTTGATACTTTAAGCCATAAGTTTTTCAGTTGTTTTTGTAGTGTAGACATTAGTTAGTGTAGACAGATTGATTTGACATGAATAGTTCCAGCTCTTAAAGCAGGCAATAACTCAAAAACTAAACAAGAAATGTGAGGAAGTTGACTTTGACCTGTCCTATTTTATTTTTATTATGCACTCTATTATTTATTTATCATTATTTCCCTATATTCTAGCGTATTTATATTTTAGTTTAAAAGTTAACTTACTTCCCACATTCTCCGTCTCCATTCTTAGCAATACATGATACGGAATCAGAATCGTCCTCCGGAAGAGCTATCCCGAGTAATGACGTCATCATCTAATCTAAGTAATATTACCACTGATCCGATATGAGAATGTAAGAATGAAGATCGGAAACCACTGAAACTGATATGTGAAATAAGAATGATCCGTATCGGTGTTTTGTTCGATATATAAATTAATTGTCATATGATGACATGAATGAATTACTCTGTAAGCTAATAACTTTGAACTTGTTACATAAGAGTATGTAAAAAGCAACATGGGACTGTAGTCACTCAAGTATAAAAGATCGACTCAGTTGACAAATTTCTGAGGTGTTGAATTCCAGACGTAAAATTAGCGAAAGTGACATTTGAGTTTCTTGTAGAGATCAACTATTGTTTGAAGTTTGTATTGGAGGAGGAGGTAGTAAAATTTAAGTAGTATTTAAGGTTCTCTTTTTTGTGAATAATTGATTGTCGATATTGAGTTAGATTAAACAAGTTTTGTCGATTAATTTATTGTTACTTTATTATAGTTTCAATAAAGCATTTATTAACACTTTTTTTGTAAGTGTTCTTGAAGTTTAATAAATTTATATTTTTTTGTTATTAACTTGTTTGAGAATTTATTCAATTTATTAGTGTAAGTTCTAACATCGTTTTGTCATTTTCAATCTAACACTTATTCGTTACTTCTAGTTCTAAGTTCCGGTTTTGCTTTTGCCAAATAACATTATTGCTAGATTGTTTTTGTAGTTAATTAGATTTAAGTTAGAACTTAGGTTGTTTTCAATCTAACACTTATTCATTACTTCTAGTTCTAAGTTCCGGTTTTGCTTTTGTCAAATAACATTATTGCTAGATTGTTTTTGTAGTTAATTAGATTTAAGTTAGAACTTAGGTAAAGACCTGAGCTCAGGCAGAACTCTGGAAATTGCAGAGTTGCTCACTGTTAGGTTTAGTTGTAAGTAGTATTAATTGACAGTTGTTCAAATTTGCGACTTTGCAGAAACTTCTAAACACAGAAAAACTTCTATTTAAAGTACTTTGGGCTCTATTGAGCCCTCGTCAGTAAACACTACAAACAAACCAAAAAGAATAAAACTCGGTTATGCATTCGAAAATACATTCAAATTTTGAAAAAGTTCTAAATTCAGATAAGATTCAATCATCGAACTTAAGACGTATTGTATCTTAACACGTGGGCAGAAAAATAACTCAACCAAGCCAAGTATTACTATTAACATGCTCCAAAAATCAGAATAATGTGATGTTCCAATCTTAGGCTATACATCCCTTTGCATTTGCCAAACCGTATTTTTATATTCTTCATATTCCCATGTCATACTAACCTTCTTGGGTTCATTGAAGTTTATTATATTCATCCCTTTTGCTTTTCTAGATAAAATTTCTAAGGTCTCGGCAATCCTTATTTTCTGTGAATCGTCTAGTACCTTTATCACTTTGGTTTCATTCTATTTAATTGTTACGTCATAACTAATCAATCTTTCTGCTAGGGCCGTATTACTTTTCTTGTTTTCAAAATCGGCAATATGTTCATCAAACCTCTTCTTAACAGATCTAATAGTGGGTCCTACATATAGTTCCTCATTCATAGTATCTCTATTCATTATATGTATCTCATATATACCTGGTAAATTGATGGGGTTCCACTTACTTTTATTATTTATAATCATAATAAATACATAATTTGTCCTCCTAAATGCTATTTGCCTTCCTGTAGCATGTTCTAACTTTCTCCTGTGCTTAAGCAGAAAAGCTTTCCCCTCCATAGTGTATGGTAACTCATTAATGTTGTTACTAGCCTTTGTATTACCAGTACTATTCCAATTCTTATTACCCTTTTCTATCTTCCTCTATAACTTCAGTATGTTATTATGGTGATAACCATGCCTTTCAGCTTGTTGTAAAATCCACTCTAACTCCTCTTGCACACTTTCCCAGGTGCTGCAGTGCATGCCAATTCTATATAAAAGGGACCTAAATGCTCCCATTTTTACATGCCACTGCTCCTTAGATTCATTGTGTATGAACAAAGGTACATATGTATCTTCTAAATATTCTTGTTTGATACTCGCCCCTTATAATCTTAATTTTTATGTCAAGATAAATGATTTCATGTTCATTTTGTTTTGTCTTTTTTAGTTTCAGGCCTAAGATACTATTATCAAATAATTTCTCAATATTCAGGTTCTTTTCTCTTATTACTATTACGTCATCTATATACCTTCTATAGATCTTAACCGTCAGGAGCAGGGTTCTAAATACTTCCTCTTCCTTTTTTCTCAGCACTAGCTCTGCGAGCACCCTGCAAGGGGCTACCAATTGGTACACCCACAGCTTGTATATAGTATTCACCATTAAACTCCCAAGTATGCTTCTTGTAACAGAAGATGGCACAAATCCCTCAGAATAGCAGAGTCCACTTCTTTTTCTGAGATATACTCAAGCAATAATCTATATAAGAGGATGCAAGCAGGTTCTAATCAAATTGATCAGTACAATGCTTCAAAGTCATATACTTCCATTTTCTCTTCTGAGAGGGGACCTACTTCGTATAGAATGTCAATAAACTGCCTCATTGAGCTCAAGGAGCATTGATATACTCCTAACTTTCCTTTGCACCACTTTGCCAAGGCCTTCTTAACTTTATTTGTCAGGGCATCTCTTATTTGAACGACCGGGTGAATACTTACCCGGGATTTATGTGTTTTATTAAATGCAAACAGCCTAGGAGGTTTTGGGGATCTTATATCTTGATTTTTCTCAAGAAGCTTGGGCATCCTCTCGATTTTAGTGTTTTGTCTAGTTGGTGTACAATCCTGGCTGTGGGATCATCTTCCAGCTTTATCATATTTGCATCATCTATATATTCCATTAGGAAGTTCATGTACAGTTCTCTTTTAAGGAAAACAATTGCTTTAGATTTATCATTCCTAGCACATGTGATATTGTTATTTTCAACTAACTAGCTGCTTTCTTAACAGTCTTATAAAAGTACTTTTCTTCTTTCCATCTCCTTTTGTGCTTTTCAATATCATTCATCATGGTCCATCTGATCCGTTCCGCTATTACTTTATTACAAGTCTTTAGCAGTGGCTCCACTTCTATTGCAATATTTTTCCAGTTCCAAAGTTATAAATAATAATAATGAATAATAAAGGTTATAAAGAAATAACGATATCACATGTACTAGGGATGATAAATCTAAAGCAGTGGTTCTCCTTAAAAGAGAGCTGTACATAAACTTCCTAATGGAATACATAAATGACACAAATATGATAAAGCTGGAGGATGATCCCACAGCCAGGATTGTACACCAACTAGACAAAATACTAAAATCGAGAGGATGCCCAAGCTTCTTGAGAAGAACTAAGATAAGATCTCTGAAACCTACAAGGCTGTTCACCTTTATTAAAACACATAAATCCCTGATAAGTATTTGCTCAGTCATTAAAATAAGAGACACCCCAACATATAAAGTTGAGAAGGCCTTGGTGATGTGGTGCAAAGAAAAGTTAGGAGTATATCAATGCTCCTTGAGCTCAATGAGGCAGTTTATTGATGTTCTACACCTGTTGTTGAAAGAAGACGCCCTGACATATAAAGTTGAGAAGGCCTTGGCAAAGTGATGCAAAGGAAAGTTAGGAGTATACAAATGGTCCTTGAACTCAATGAGGCAGTTTATTGATGTTCTACACGAAGTAGGTCCCCTCCCAGGAGAGAAAATGGAAGTATATGACTTTGAAGCATTGTACTGATCAATTTGTTTAGAACCTGCTTGCATCCTCTTATATAGATTATTGCTTGAATATATCCCAGAAAAAAGAAGCAGACCCTGTTATTCTGAGGAATTTGTGCCATCTTTTGTTACAAGAAGCATACTTGGGGTTTAATGGTGAATACTATATGCAAGCTATAGGTGTGCTGATTGATAGTCCTCTTGCAGGGGTGCTTGCGGAGCTGGTGGTGAAAAAGAAGGTATTTAGAACCCTACTCCCAACAGTTAAGATCTGTAAAAGGTATATAGACAATGTAAAAGTAACTGTTATTACTATTACATCGTCAGAGAAGAATGAAATCCAACTGAATATTGAGAAATTATTTGATAATAGTACCTTACGTCTGAAACTAAAAAAGACAAAACAAAATGAAAATGAAATCACTTATCTTGACATGAAAATTAATATTATAAGGGGCGACTATCAAACAAGAATATTTAGAAAAGACATATGTACCTTTGATCATACACAACGAATCTAAGGAGCAGTGGCATGTATAAATGGGAGCATTTAGGTCCCTTTTATATAGAATTGGTACACACTGCAGTACCTGGGAAAGTGTGCAAGAGGAGTTAGAGTGGATTTTACAACAAGCTTGAAGGCATGGTTATCACTGTAATAGCATACTAAAGTTATAGAGGAAGATAGAAAAGAGTAATAAGAATTTGAATAGCACTGGTAATACAAAGGCTAGTAACAATACTAATAATATCACTATGGAGGGGAATGCTTTTCTGCTTAAGCACAGGAGAAAGTACGTGCTATAGGAAGGCAAATAGCATTTAGGAGGACAAATTATGTATTTAATATGATTAGAAATAATAAAATACTAATGAGTTATCATACACTATGGAGGGGAATGCTTTTCTGCTTAAGCACAGGAGAAAGTACGTGCTATAGGAAGGCAAATAGCATTTAGGAGGACAAATTATGTATTTAATATGATTAGAAATAATAAAAGTAAGAGGAACCCCATCAATTTACCAGGTGTATATGAGATACCTATAATGAATAGAGATACTATGAATGAAGAACTGTATGTAGGAACCACTATTAGATCTGTTAAGAAGAGGGTTGATGAACATATAGCCGATTTTGAAAACAAGAAAAGTAATACGGCCCTAGCAGGGCTGCCGAGAGAGGGTGACATCCGATATTTTTGTCATGGGCTTGGCATTGAAGAGGGCCCAATCATCAGGTCTCAATGTGTCACATAACTAATGTTTTGGGACACATAATAATATCACAATACAATGTGTCACATAACGTATCCAATAGTTCACAGGCCGCCGCCAGAGCGCATTGTCTACCACCCAAAGCAGTTGTGCCAAATTAAACTATTTTATGTATAACACTATTTGATAAATACAAAATTATTTATTAAATAGTTCAAAAGTTCAATTTTAGGATGGACTGCAGCAGTAAGAGCATGCTGTGTTTGGTTTATCCAGGTTTAGTTCCCGGGTCTCATACTTACAAACTTTTTCAGAACGGATTTGGATCTACCTATTGAACCACATCCTTCACTTTATGGTTAATCTCACCAGGGGTATAAGTAGCCCATTGTGGGTATTGGAATAACCTATCGTTTAGTATCAACTCGGTGGAAAGCTGTGTAATATCACATAGAAAAAAATTTAAGTTAGTTATATTACTGAATCTTATGAAAGGTTTTTATTAAACCAAAGTGATGAACTTTTTTAAGTGAGGCCCAAACCACAGTTTCATCATAGGTCCAAAATTTCTCTCAGCAGCCCTGGGCCCTAGTACAAAGATTGATTAGTTATGATGTAACAATTAAATGGTATAAAACCAAAGTGATAAAGGTACTAGACGATTCACAGAAAATAAGGATTGCCGAGACTTTAGAAATTTTTTTAGAAAAGTGAAAGGGATGAATATGATAAACTTCAATGAACCCAAGAAGGTTAGTACAGCATGGGAGTATGAAGAATATAAAAATAGGGTCAAGCAAGTGCCAAGGGATGTGTAGCCTAAGATTGGAACATCACATTATTCTGATTTTTAGAGCATGTTATAGTAATACTTGGCTTGGTTGAGTTATTTTTGTGCCCACATGTTATGACACAATACGTCTTAAATTCAATGATTGAATCTTATTTGAATGTAGAACTTATTGAAAATTAGAATGTATTTTCGAATGCATAACCGAGTTTTATTCTTTTCAGTTTGTTTGTAGTGTTTACTGACGAGGGCTCGATAAAGCCGAAAGTACTTTAAATAAGAAGTTTTTCTGTGTTTAGAAGAGGTTTTTGAGTTATTGCCTGCTTTAAGAGCTGGAACTATTCATGTTATATTACCATTGAGCAGTGTAGGGTAGTAATATCTATATCAGATTGAATTGATTGATTTTATTTTAGGAAATAGTAAAAAGACTTGAGCTTAGGCCAGACTCTGGATTTGCAGAGTCATTAGAACTGTTAGGTTTAAATTAGATTATTATTATTATTATTATTATTATTGCTAATTTTTGAATATTGTGACTTTGCAAAATTAGAGTACATCTTTTATGCTGAAGCATATTATAATCCAACAAATATTGTAGATGGCAAAGTTGTGTGTGTTTTTTGATAATTTTGCCATGCTTTAGAGCTATTTTTAATTGGATTTACCTTAAAACCAATGTATCAAAGCATGTTGTAATATCTCATTTAAAACTATATAATCTTTAATACTTACTTAGCTCACGTAACAGGAAAAATTTTTATCAATTAAAACATTTTCAGCCTGTCTTAGAGGCCCTCATCAGTATTCTTCTACTCAATGTATATCTTAGGATAAAGCAATAAAGAACACAATTAATTCTAAATTCTTTAAAATATGTTTCTGTTATTTTAAAATCTGCAACATCACTAACATATTCAGAAAATTCTTGAAAAGTCATTATTTATATACGGTTCAAAATTAATAAAATTCTTTCACATGTTATTTTTTGCACACCAATGCCATGATAAGGGAAAGTTTTCCAGGTCATTATCATTGATTATATCAATACCACATCTTTTTTCAATCTCGATATAATTTTTACTAAGTAAGTAATTTTTTAAATATTGAAGTTTGAGTTATTAATCTGAAATTAAATTTTATAACTTAATTTCAGGTATGCATTAATAACTCAAATTCAGAGTAATTCAACCCTGATAATTCAGGACTGAATTATCTTGATTGTGAATTATTAATGTTTTATCTTAGATGCAATGTCTGAAAGATTTTTAAGCATTGCAGTATTTTGTGATTCATCTAGGAAATGAATATCTCAACCATTCTGGTTAATTAAGAGTCTACTATATTGATTAAAATTCAGATTGGCATGTGAGAGGTAGTTTTCAAAAATTTAGCCAGTTTTGGTACATATTCTTAAAAAGGTTTGCTACCTCTGCACTATACTGTACTAATGCATCATAAAGACACAACATTAAAAATAGTTATATTAAAGAATATGCACATAAGTTGCATGGTAAAGCAATTTCTTATCATTTTGGAAGATTTGAATTCAATTCCAAGTCCTGTACCTCTAGTTTTTCAGAAGCTGTCTGGGTCCAGATCTGTCTTATCAATTAAAACTAATCTAATAAGCATATATATATATATTCATTCATATATCATAAATAATAAAATTAGGAGAAAATGTTCATATTTCTGCATAATAACTTTATTCACTTCTATCAGTATATATTTTTCATAAGTTGGAACCTTTATGTAAGTATATCAATAGATTTACGCATATCAAATGCACATAAGGGACAATTTGTCTGTAATGAAATATGTAATAAAATATATGTAATGAAATTTAAAATAGTATATTTAATATGAAATTTGTTCTCTCTTGATATCATATATCAAATGCACATAAGGGACAATGTGTCTGTAATGAAATATGTAATAATATATATGTAATGAAATTTAAAATAGTATATTTAATATGAAATTTGTTCTCTCTTGATATACTTTATATTTGAATTCATGTTATGCAAAATCTTTGCTCCAAATTTAACAGAGCAAATTCCAAACATTCTTTTCATAGACATTTGAACTTTTAAGAATTGCCAGAAATGACCCGGAAAACCTTCCTTTATCATAGCGTTGGTGTGCAAAAATAACATGCAAAAGAATTTTATTAATTTTGAACCATATATAAATAATGACTTTTCAAGAATTTTCTGAATATATTAATGATGTTGCGGATTTTAAAATAATGGAAACATATTCTAAAGAATTTAGAACTAATTGCATTCTTTATTGCTTTATCCTAAGATATACGTTGACTAAAAGAATACTGATGAGGGCCTCTAAGATAGGGTGAAAATGTTTTAATTGATTAAAATTTTTCTTGTTATGTGAGCTAAGTATTAAAGATTATCGGTAAAAACAGGAAGTGATAAAAAACTATAGTAAAATTATATATTTTTACAAATACATACATTTTGTAGGTTGCTTTTCTTAAAAGAATTTGGTCAATATAACATGTTAAAACATAACTTAGATAGATGTTTAATGGATGTTAGCACAAACAAACATTATAACAGAGGACTATGTTTTGGTGACTTGTGATTTGGATTATACTTGTTTATGGAGATGATGCTATGTTAATTATAGTTATTGTTTTAAGTGGTATCAAATCTGACTTAGTAAAAACAACAGAATAAGCGGGCAGATATGTGTTTAAGCAAAGTTCTAGTATGGGATTTCATAAGTCAATGTTTCTATATCCATGTTTTGATTAAGTTGTGCTGTAGTTAATATTTCAAAATGTTTCCAATCTGCTCTATTTATAGGTTTAAAGTATGACATTAGTTTACATTATTAAAACTGTATATTACTTGATTTATTTATGTTTATATATATTATTTTTTGATCTTAAGTATCCTATTATACTGAAATATTTCTCATTTTATATATTAAATAAAAGTAAGCAATAAGCCAAAAAAGTAAGATAAATATTTTATTCAAAAACGTTTTTGGCTATCCACATAGCCTGCCTCAGTTGAAAAAATACATAAAATATTTCTCATTTTATATTTTAAATAAAAGTAAGCAATAAGCCTAAAAAGTAAGATAAAAATTTTATTCAAAAACGTTTTTGGCTATCCACATAGCCTGCCTCAGTTGAAAAAATACATAAATATTTTTAGTTGTAAAATATTATTTTAGTTAATTTTATATAAAAAAATGTAAAATAAAAACAAAAGTAAGTTTTTGTTTTTAAGATATTTCTATATAATTTATTAGAGAATAACATTTTCACTTTTCTTGGAATAATATCAGATAGAATTGTTAAAAAGATTAAAGTAATTATATATATATATATATATCAGAAAATACAGACACATGTATTTATATATAGATCAAATAATAATATATAGCGGTGATATGTATGATTAATTATACTTAGAAAAAGTACTATCAAGTGATGATACAATTTACATAAAAAAAAATATAACAGAATTTTGACTTTCAAACTGAAATAATAAAACAGTAAAAAAAATATTCATATTAAAATACAGAATGAAATAAGTGATGATACAATTTACATAAAAAATATATAACAGAATTTTGAACCAAAGTTCAGCATTTCCTTCTTTAACTTTGAAAAAATGTCGTTTCTCAGAATTCGACTCATTTTTCTTTTTTCTATAACCGCTTCGACAACCGGTAACAAAACAAGTTGGCATTTTTTACAGAATTTCGATATATCAAAAGAGTTAGCTATAGTAGATATATACGAGCAAACAGCTTCGTTGACAGAAGACCTGATTCGTCGCCCTCTTTCGGCTGACTTTGACAACAGTACACTTTAAATAAAGAAAGTGGGCGTGAGTGTCCAGACTTCCCCCTGTGGGTAGGGGTTAGAATATACCCACCGTTTGACCCCGCGTGTCGTAAAAGGCGACTAAAGGGGTTACCTCGCGTTGGTGGTTCCGAAATCCGTCACTGTTGGCTCACTGCGGGTTCGCATACGGAATCGGAACTGCATCAACTGTGTCCACATCCGTCACTGTGAGCCTGCGGCGGGCCCGCATACGGACTCGGACCGCCCGGCGGACTCGTCTGCCTCATCTTTCGGCCTTTCGTTATGCGCTCTACTTTTCGGGGTTTACTATTCGGAGGACAAGTTTATTACATAACCTCTATTCGAGAATTCGGGAGTGTCCAGACCATTCTATCTAAAGACCATGGTATAACTTATAACATACAGTAACGAAGCTCCGACCAAATTTTTGCAGGATAGCAATGCGCACGCATACAACTAGCGATCCTAGTGGAGAAGAACTTAAAAGAAGATAATCAACCTTATTAATGTTTAAACAGTAGCAAATTTTGAGTTTTTTGTAAAATTGAGATTATTCTATATACGATAATTTACAAGCAGAGAAATGCCAAATTGTCATAGAAAGAGTAAACATATAATATTTCAAAATCTTTGTTGTAAAAATGTGAATTAAACTGAAGAAAAATTAAAGGTTTCTTTCTGATTTATATTAATAGAATTGATTTATGTTTCTTTTCTGACTGATTTGTAAAATAGATGTTTAATTTAAGGGGGCAACAATAGTTATTAAATAAAAATAAAATTGTTTATATTAAAAAAAAAATTCAAACAGTTATTTTCTAATCACACTGGCAGATGCAGAGAGACTGCTGCTCCTCCAAAGAAGTTCGGTTCAATTATATTTTAATTAAAAACAATTTTACAATTATATTTTCTAATTGCAAATTACCCGTAATTATAAGTTTTGTAAAAAAATTGGATTTTTACAGAATGGAAAATCACTATTTAAAATTACGTAAGACAAAACAGAAATTTCTGTTTAATCAAATATATACAGTATATATCTGTGGGTCGGAGGTATAGGGCACTATGTCCATTGTGGCCAAAATGAGATTATTGGCACAATCATATGGGTTTCTCGTCCCTATCCACAGGTATATAACATTATGTCCTATATCAATAATTAGGTGGAGTTAGGTGCTTTTAAATAACACGTGTCCATAAGGGAGAACAACGTAAAACAACTTCAAACTGCTCTCCTGTAGTTCATAAGGGAGAACAATGTAAACAACTTCAAACTGCTCTCCTGTAAAATGTAGTAAATGTGACATAGTGTCTTATACTTCTGACCCACAGATATATATACACAAAATCTTCAAACATAGTATTTTCCGAATATATTTTTCTAATACATTTTTTACAATGCACTTTTTTATATAGGCTATTTTTCCGTTCAAAAATAATAATAATAAATAAAATAAAAAAAATACTTCGTGCAGAAAATTTGTATTCAGTAAAAGTCAGCCGTTTAAAAACTTCCCAATTACTGCAGTAAAAGTTTTTCTGAATTCGTCTAATACATCAGCATTTGTCAATTAAAGTTCAATCATTGGCTTTCAATGCAAAAACAATACGTAAAGAAATGAAGGATAAACATTTTTTCTCATGAAATAAGTGGTTTTTTTAAACAATTTTTAAGTGGCAAATATGGATAAATTATGTTTTATATTTATCCATATTAGTATGTGAATTGGATACAACCAGCAATTTAAAAACTTTCCAATTACCACAGTAAAAATTTTTCTGAATTCGTCTATTACATCAGCATTTGCCAATTAAAGTTCAATCATTGGCTTTCAATGCAAAAACAATACTTAAAAAAATGAAGTATAAACATTTTTCTTATGAAATAAGTGGTTTTTTTTTTAGCAATTTTTAAATGGCAAATATGGATAAGTTATGTTAAATATTTAGATGTGCCACCAAATTTTAAAATATTAAAATCTGTTCGTTAACACTAAAAAGGTTGAGAATCCCTGCTCTATATATTTATTTCTTATTCTATTATATTTATAATTGTACTCCAATTCTTGTTACTATAAAAAGCGGTCATTACACAGTATTTAGGATATTTTTGTCAAAAATATAAATACAATATTACCACATATCTATTGCTACACGTAAGCAGATAGCCATTTATAAAAGAGAAATAAGAAATTAAATACCATAATTTATTTGATCAGCGAAAAATAGCAGAAGTTGTTTTCATTTTCAAATGGCCATGTTGTTTTAAATATTTTATCAATATATAACCGGATTAGCTTTAAATACATCTTTATTACTAACGAATTACATATAGATGTTTACTACTGTATATCAACAGAATTATATTGTTTTGACAGCTGGTTTTCTGGGAAAACTCCCAATCTCTCGTTACAACAGTGTCCCAAAATGGATGGTTAATGACATCAAAAACTGGTCAATCTTGTTATATCTATAACAGTATGGTTTAATATTATCTCAAAACATAATATAATATTGATGATAATGGTTGGCTAATGTCCTATGGTCCATGCTTGGTGGCTAAGTATGTCTTTGGTTAGTTATTGAAAACAATGCTCATTATATATGGTAATTTTTGTAATATGTATTTATAAAAATAAGATATTAATGCTTAATTGTTTGAAAAATAAAGATTATAATATAATATATTTGAGATATATATCTTACATTTTATATGTTTTATATCATGTTATTTGAAAGTTTATTTGAAATTAAAGAATATGATAACAAAGTGTCAGTGTCAATAATGTAATTTCTACTTTCTATTATTTTATATATTTTACTTTTTTAGCTTTTATGTAAAATTAGAAAAAATTTTTTAATTAAAAAGGAGAGTGCCATTAAATTTCTGATGTCATGATCAGAGTGGTCAAACTTTAGTGAAAAAATGAAAGGGAAAAGAATTCAGAAAGTGTTCTAAATAAAAAAACAATATATTTCTGAAATGCAACACTAAATGAATACTGTATATATATATAATAATAAAATCTAAACAGAAACACAAAAATTAATTTTATTAAAATTAGTTATTTTTAATGGAATGAGTGCAATTGCTTCAAATGTTCTGTTAATAGCTAACACTTGCATGTAAGCTCATAATGTATTATTCAATAATAAAAGTCTGGTAAACTACCCTGACCTGTATTATTAGATAAGGCTACAATTGCCTCTCAGTTTTCTATTCTCTGGAGATATGAACTAATTTTATGAAAATTTAAAATCTAAGCCTACCTTGGATTTACTGGTTTCATTGGCCTGAAGACTTGTTAAAATTTGTTGTTCAATTGCACTAATCCAAGCTTCTCGGTCTTCATTGCTAGAAGCTTCAAAGTGCCATTGCTTATTGTCAAGAGAAACTACAATAAATTCATAACCATCTGAATCTATAAAAATATTATATTGTTAAAGCAAACAGATTACAGATATTTCAATATACTGATTAATTTAATGATTTAAGATATCTTATTCTAATAATCAAAAATATCTAAATAAATATTAAATTTATTGTTACCTAAAATCATATATTTTAGATTTTTTTGTATGCCTCCGTGTCTTGAGACCACTTTGGGATGATGACTGGTATAGTATTTGGTTTCCTATATAACTAGGTTTTATAGGCACCTGCTTCTATAGTTACTTCTACATCCAAATAGTGCCTTTTCTTGTTTGTTAAAACTAGTGCAAGATCAACTAACAAACACGAAAATTCTTTTTTATGGATGTAGAAGTAACTATAGAAGCAGGTGCCTATAAAACCAAGGTATATAAGAAACCAAATACTATACCAGTCATCATCCCAAAGTGGTCTCAACAGATGGAAGCATACAAAAGATTGGCTTTTAGGGCACTATATAGAAGGGTAATAACCCACTCCTCAGATCTAAATGCAAAAGAAACAGAATGCAAGATCATCAAAAGAATAGGAGAGAGTCATGAGTATAATAGGAATTATTTAGGAAGAATTAAAGAACAAGTGGAAATGAAAATACAATCTCCTCCAGAATCTACTAAAATGCAAAATGAAAACCAGAATAGGCAAGAGACTATAAGATACATCCCACTTCTGTATCCAGATTCTAGACTGCTGGTAGTAAAATCTCTAGCAGTCTAGAATCTGGGTACAGAAGTGGGATGTATCCTATAGTCTCTTGCCTATTCTGGTTTTCATTTTGCATTTTAGTAGATTCTGGAGGAGATTGTATTTTCATAGGTAGTAAAGTCTCTAGCAAGAAAGACAAAAACAAAGCTAGCCCCAAAGAGGAATCCCATGATATACAGACACTTTAGAAATAATAAGGACAATACTAATTAATATAGACAAACCAGGAATGTAATAGTCCTGATAGTGAACTTAGAAAAAGATAAAAAAACAAGAATATATAGGGATGACAACAAGAATGCTGAAAATGAGGCTACAAGAGCACAAGAGAGATATAAAAGTCTGCCAAAATGAACACAGCATAAAGCAGAAAGGTATACGAAGAAAATATAAAAGTAGAGTGGGAAGAAGCAAAGGTAATAAGACCATGTAGTACCAAAAATGAGGGTACTAAACTAAAGTGAAAAAGCACAATAAGCAGTTGAGAATAACTTTAGAATCTTTTTTAATAATAATACAAACGTTTTCAGCTTATTACAGCCATCATCAGGTATCTTTGACAAATAAAAATGTTCTAGAACAGGGCTGTCCAATTATAATGAGCCCGAGGGCCGCAGCCATGTTTAGTAGAAATATGGAGGGCCGCAGTTACAAAAAAGGGGGCGGGGCTTTGGTCTTGATACGCTAATGTCTCAACAAACGGAACGCATAAATATAACGCTTTTTGGAAACCAATTTTATTTCCAGATTAACAAACCTTATTACAAAATTATATTTACCAGA
>AYEL01062906.1:0-13037 GCA_000484575.1 Olivierus martensii
CGGACCCCATGATAAATATTTTCAAGGGGTGGGACCCGAGACTCGAACCCGGGTCCTCCAGAGTGGAAAGTCGAAGCGTTTCCACGCGGCCAATCCGGCCGACCGTTGTTTTTTGTTAACAATTTCTTTATTTAGCGTTTTCAATCATAGATACTTATCCTAGTAGGCATTATTTTCTGTTATGGGTATATTCTCAAAATTGTCCCAGTTTGAGAAAAAAAATATTATGGTAAGCCTAAAAAAAGCCCTTCTACAAGCTGCCACCCCTGCGGAGAGGTCAGCCGGATTGTGGAGGACGGAGATCAACGGGCCGGATCCGGACCCCATGATAAATATTTTTAAAAAATATGGAAAGCTTCACGATTTTGCGTATCATCTTTGAGCAGGGGCCATGCTAATCTTCTCTATATCGTTCCAATCTTAGTATATGTACCGCCGAAGCGAATATGATTAGTTTGGTTAAGCCGCCATATTGCACGAGGAATATTGTATATCTGGCGGTGGCCTCTTATAGAGCTTCCGGATGGGTGGTAAGCCTAAAAAAAGCCCTTCCACAAGCTGCCACCCCTGCGGAGAGGTCAGCCGGATTGTGGAGGACGGAGATCAACGGGCCGGATCCGGACCCCATGATAAATATTTTTAAAAAATATGGAAAGCTTCACGATTTTGCGTATCATCTTTGAGCAGGGGCCATGCTAATCTTCTCTATATCGTTCCAATCTTAGTATATGTACCGCCGAAGCGAATATGATTAGTTTGGTTAAGCCGCCATATTGCACGAGGAATATTGTATATCTGGCGGTGGCCTCTTATAGAGCTTCCGGATGGCTGAAGGATGGGGTTCAATGGGCAGGGCCTAGATCAGCCCCTCCTGAAAACTGGAGGTGTGGGACCCGGATTCTTTAGAGTGGTAAGCCACAGTTTTACCACTCGGCCATCCGGCCGACATTCATGATTGAATGCGTGTTAACAGGGCCGGCTCTATAGTTGCTGGCGCCCTGGGCAAGCTGAACTTCGGCGCCCTTTTTAAGTATACAATAAAACCGATCTATGGTTGCTGGCGTCCTGGGCAAGCTGAACTTCGGCGCCCTTTTTAAGTATACAATAAAATCCCGTTTAACGCGAGGGATACGTTCCAAATAAACCAAGTGCTAAACGAAACAGCGTTAAACGAAGTCATCTTAACACGTAAATAATGAAGTACGTGAAACAGAACAGTGAATAAAAAATGTGTGTACTATTTTTTAATTTTATTTTGTAACATGTATTATTACTAATATCGATTTGTATTCATAAATCATTCACGAAAATCGAAAATATAAGAATAAATAATATGTTTGTGATGAAGTTTCTTCCTCAATTGATACTTTGTTTTTTCGTTAAGAAGTCATCTAACGTCGTTTGCCTTTTCCTTTTTCTTCAATTCAGCAAGCAATCGTCGATACCGAGACATCGCATATATGACACTTCGTCTTGCCTTTGAACGTCTATCAAAATTTGGATCATTTTATATAACTGATCCATAATTTCCATAATAGTGGTTAAACTTGTTTTAAGAAAATCCGTTACAAGTTCCTTTTGCTCCTCTTCTTTTTTTTTTCATATTTTATGCCCTATTTCCAATCAGGGAGATTACTAAGGAGGTAGGGCCAATTCCAACCACGGGCTGCACCCACACCCGTGGAGGGAGGGGCCGGATGGTGAAGAACAGGTATCATCGGGATGGGCCAAGTACTCCGAAAAAATCCGGGACGCGATCCCGGGTCCTCCTGCGTGGTACACCGACAGCGTTACCACTCGACCATCCTGCCGCCTACTCCTCATCTTTAAAAACGCTTACTCTTGATAACCGATCATAAATATGAACTGTGACTCCAGCAAACTTTCGTACAGTATATACTATACTACACTGATATCAAACGCATCGTGAGAAGGATAGGATTATTAAAGCAACAGATTCGTGTGATTTCGGATTTATGTGAGTATAATGGTTTGAAAAACCGCGCCAAAGTGAATCAATAAAAAGTATAGAATTCGAAAAAAGCCACATTATATTGAAACAGCGTTAAGTGAGAATTACCTTACTGTAATTCATAAAGAAAAAACTAAAAATATAGTAATGAGATTATTACCTGGGTTATATTTTTAACAAACAATGAACAATAATATTGTTTTTATGAAGCAATATTTGAACAGTATGAACAATTAGCCTACTTAAAACATTTTTTTTCTAGACTAGCTCAGCAAATCTTTTCATGGAACTTTCTATATATTCTTTTCAATATCATTTTCTATAGACAAAATTGCGAAAGAATTCATTTTATCCTGAGTATGTTTTTATAAGCTTTAGTAAACTAAAACTTCTCTTGCCAGCGGCCACAGTAATAGATATTGTAAGATTATTCTTAATGCAACCCACAGATTTGGCATGACATCCAGTAACTTATTAGTGTTTATGAATGTAATTTATAATTTATATAGATGAAGTTCATCTATATAAATTCTAATAAAATTTCTAAGATTGGAAAAAAGCAAGTTGCTTTTTTCCATCTTAGAAACGTCAGATTAAAAAAATATTTTATTTTCACTTTTTCTTTTTTTAGAAGATTCTTGATTGCGCCCCTAAGCATATGACGCGCCCCGGGCAACTGCCCAAGTTGCCAGTACCTTGAGCCGGCCCTGAATAGGTTTTACTATATAGTCTATACTGTATTTGTATCAAGTAATCTATATAACTAGCGGTAACCTAATAGGTTTTTACTATATAGTCTATACTGTATTTGTATCAAGTAATCTATATAACTAGCGGTAACCTTTAGAAAATTCTTGATGACGCCCCTAAGCATATGACGCGCCTCGGGCAACTGCCCGAGTTGCCAGTACCTTGACTCGGCCCTGCGTGTTAGTATTAGTAATGGAAAATGGACCAGGATCTTTGATAATGGATGACATTCTAACATCGATGCAATGCATCGATGTATATAAAGGCAGTTTCACATAGCCAGCGACAACGATTTGCTATGCGTTAAAATCAGCGGTTGAATTTTGAGAGAAAAGCAGCGACTAAATCGAAGTCGAGATTATAGCTGCGATAAAATTGTACTTATCACATAAAATGCGAATTGTTTTAGCTACAACTCTCTCCTCTCAGCTGGCAACGAGGTTCTAGAATTAAATTAATATGGCTAGCGGTAACCTAATACTATATGTGAAAATTCAATGCATTTTAATTAAGTAGGATTTTTTTAAAATGTAAATGCGAGAAATTACTTTTTTCAATATATCAATACAGTATTTATAATTTTTAATAAGATTTAAAAATTGCATTTAATAGTCATCTGTATTAAAATATACCAATGATTATGAAAATTGTTAAAAGTTTAGTATAGAAAAAATGGGGGTATGATCCTTGTATGATTCAAAGGAGTGTCATTATGTCTTAGTCTAATGGATCATCTGATAAGATTCTATATACAGTACATACTATATTTTAATTTAGATCTGCATCTTATAAAATCTTGCTATGATTAATAATAATCAATCATAATAATAATTATACATATATTATTATATATTTATATAAATATATTGTTATTGATAAAAATCTAGAACCTTCTAGAATTTTGAATTCAAGATATTGTCATTCAAAATTCAACAATCATTCAAAAAAGTATATTAAAAAATTATAAGCAAATAGTTTTAAATTACATACATTAGCATTTTGATTAAGTCTGTACATTTCATTCTCAAGAATATTTTCTAAAAATGTTCTTTCACTCAAGAACATTTTTAAAAAAAATGTTCTTTAGAATGAAATATACAGACTTAATCAGAACATTTAATGCACTACTAATTATTTGTTCATTCTAATTTTAAAAATTTCTTTACAGTTACAAATTCCTATGCAAATTATGATTTGAAGAAAATTTAGCTAAAGATGAAATCAACATTTTATTATTTTTTTTTCTATTATGAAAAAATATAATTCAAATAATCAGAAGTGATGGTAAATCAGTTATATACTTGAAATTTATCATCAAAACAGATTAACTATAGAATACCAAACTAATATTAACAGATATATTTTTTAATAAGTACAAATTTGAATTAAATTATTGTAAAAATAATTTCTTTCATTGTGAATATAAAAATTTTGGTTTAAAATTTCAATATAAAAAATATCAAATGTTAATAGGAAGTATGACAAAATATTTATTCAAATTTCAAAAGTAATCCTTGATAATGTAATATACCATGTAAAATTGCTCAATAGAATTAAAAGTTAAGAAATGAAATGCAATTTTAATTTTGTAATTTAGTTTTAAGAAAATATATAAATTATGCTTAGTTTTGTATCTGAATATAAGTTTTATTATAAGTTAGGATCAAATTTGTGATAAAATTCAAATCTATGCACATTACACAAAGCTCTTATGATTTACTTAAATGTTGTTTATTTTGATGAATTTCATAACAAAATATATAGTTTTCTTGATTAAATGTTTAAATAATAATAATTTTTAAGCAAAATAACGACAATAATCGCATGTTTCTTCTCGCTTCTCGTAAATCTCTGGCTATGTAAAACCGCCTTAAGACTGCTCAATGTTAGGCTAAATATTAGAAAAACAAGGACGTCGTTTGGTTGGGTCTGCTATGTTTTGGTCAATTTACTATAGCGTTGAACGTACATTCAAAGCTATAGTAAATTGACTTTGTTTTGGAGGCCAGACGTATCCCATTTATTTTAATAAGTGTGATGAACAGATCCTAATAGTTAATAAAAAGGGTATAGTGCCCCAACATGGAGTATTATACCAACTATTTTATTATTATAATTTTTTGTAAATACAGTCGATTCTCGTTATTCGCAAAAATTTATTTGTAACCACAAAATCGATTTTCGAGGAGATTTCGGGCGGACTCCCGCTGATCGGAGAAAATACTGTTACCAATGTAAATTCTCTCTCTCTTTAATATGGGAAATTGTTTGTTACCAAATGTAGTTCTGCCGGAAAAGTCTCATTACCTATCTTTGCTCACTCCACAGACCATAATTATAATACTGTATATAGTACTATACACTGCATATACTGTAATTATTTGTATGTGCTGTAATATACATTAAATAAAGTGTCTTTAAACAAAAAAACAGATAAAGCAAGGATGAAAATGTTGAGAAGAAAGGTTCGCAGTAACCTAACTCTATATTTCCCATAGGCACAATGGTTCAGTATTCGCGAAGAATTTACAGAACGTAACTATCGCGAATAACGGGAATCGACTGTACACGTTTTCGGTAATTTGAATGAAGTATTCAAATACTCCAAATTTGGCATTTTCCTAATCGTTTAATGTTTCGATGAAAGAGGAAAATAGATTTAAATATTATCAAGAGTGCATTGTTAAAAAAAAAAAAAAAAATTATTGCATGTACTGTATTTATTCTAAAAAATGTTATGAAAAATTAACAAACATAAAAAAAAAAAAAAACAATTATTGCATGTACTGTATTTATTCTAAAAAATGTTATGAAAAATTAACAAACATAAATGGAGCGATTAATTTTTTGACAAAGATTATAATCAAACAATAAACAAGGGCATAATTACAACTATTAATACCAAATAATAACACTATTATGATCAAATAATAAAATACAGTATAAGGTAACATTTTTTTTACTTGCCACAATGCAATAAAATAGATGGATATATGAATGCTTATTGAATATTTCTATTTTTTAAGCTTAGAATTTGCTTCAATCTTAAATTATTACATAACTTTAATCATTAATTTAAAATTGATACAGTTGTGAATGCAACACTAGCATCTTGTTCTTGATGCATTCTAACGTGTTGTTAGGGTAAATTAGAGTATGAAAGATAATTTCGATAGCGACATCTAATAAAGAAATCGTGATATACAGAAAATGGGGCTCATCAAGTAAGGTTTTGTTCTTAATTATTAATAAATATTTCGTTTTGCAACAGTCATATTCTAGGTGAACGATATAATAAATATCATCTGATGATGGGAATAATTAATGTACCGCGCAAATAGCATACCTAATATAGATTAGCTGTTTATATCACGAATAATCGTAATCAATTTAGAATTTAGGATATTTTTATCATAAAGATAAAATTATTAATGTTATATTTTATAAATATACTCTGGAAATAAAGATAAATTTCTCATTATTAGTTAAGACAGTTTTAATTATTTTTCACATATTTATTTTCTAATGCTAAAAGAATTATGGGAAATGTGATGTCATCGATCAAGTTGATTGGCGGCTGTTTTAAGTAGAATTTATATTTTAATTTTAATATAGATTTTTTTAAAACTTTTATTTTCACTTAAATATAAGAATGATTGAGAAAGAATGCTTTCGCGACGAACAATGCCAAGAAAAATGGAAAGGATCCATTAAAAAATTCCACGAGGAAAGAACAGTTCGAGTTTCACGTTTATCATCAAATGTTGAAGAAAATGATATAAGAGAATGTTTTTCATTTCTTAATATAAAGGACATAGAAATTAATTGGATATCGCAGACAGCAAAAATATTGTTATATGAACCAGAAACTTTTGATCCTTTATTATGTGATCATGAAATTCCTGCAACGTTAAAAGGACAGAACATTAATGTTAAATATTCAACCAAGGATAATTTTTTGTGTGTATCAAATTTACCAATAACATTCACAGAGTTTCAGTTTAAAGAATTGGTTAATAAATTCGGCCCAGTTGATAATTGCTTTTTGATATATGATAATGTTACTGATGATAGTAAAGGTTATGGTTTGGTTCAATATTGCAGCAGAGCTGTTGCATGTCAAGCACGTAATCTCATACATCGTAAAGTAATTGAAACAGGAATGTTGCATTGTGATTGGCTTGATCACAAAATATTAAAATATACTGATCTATATTCAAAATGCATTTATGTGGATAATCTTCCATTAAATTACTGTAATCTTGGTAATTTTAGAAAGATTTTCAGTTGTGCAGTAAATCCATTATATTGTCAATTAGCATTTATTAATGGGCAAGCTGCAGGTTTTGGATTAATAGAATATAGCACATCAGAAGAAGCAAAAGTAACTTGTTTTAAATTAAAGAATTGTCAATTGGAAAATAATGTTCTCAGAATTTGTTTATCTATTCCATCAGTTCCAGCCATTAAGTTGTATGATAAGTTTATAGCAGATATAAATATGAAAAAAAATTACAAACCTTTATTATCAACACCCATATTTCCTTCAATATTTTCTCATTTACAACCACAAATGTATCAGGTTTTTAACCAAATAAATTTACCAAGAAACTATACTAATCAAAATAATTTATTTTCACAATATGCTTTGAATCCTTCAGGTTTTTTGCAAAATCCTATGATTATATCTATGAAGAATTGGCACATACCTAATAAATCTGTTGAATCCTACATAAAATCACAAAAATCAAATGTTTTTAATAAATATAATATAACAAATCATGATCCTGATAAATTATCATATCTAAATCAACAAAATATCTGGAATAATAATTTAAATGGAAATAAAACTAAGAACTTATTTCAGTTTGGAAAGACTACATTAAATCCTTTAATGCCAACTGAGAATTTTAATATTTTAAAAGAAAATTCTCCTGTAGTATCTCCTATAAATTGTTTGCATAATTATAAGCAATTAGCAGGTTTATTAAGTACTAGAGAAGCTTGCACACCATATCAAAAATTATTTTATTCTCCAACTTTACCTGTTTCAAATGTTCTGACTCCTATAACTAATCATATATTAGAAAAATCTGAAAATGGAAGAAAACAAGAAGGATTAAAACGGAAATTAAGATTACTTCCATCTCCAGAACCTAGTCCAGAAAACAATTATATTGGACAGCATTCTCAAGGAATTGGAGGTCATTATGCTGAATCTTACTTTAGAAAAAAAATGAAATCATCTAAATAAAGTAATCCAGTATTTTATTAAGAATTTTAAATTGTTTTATAAACGTTGTTTAATTTTATAATGAATATAATGTTATGCAATATTATTGAAAATTTATTTGCTTTGAATTTGAAATACTGTATTTAAAAAGTTCTAATGATTGGTACATGCAATAAAATAATTTGTTTTTAAGATAGTTATTTTTATTTTTATATTATTTTGCAAATATGTTCTTTGTAATTTAAAGTGTTTAATTTTCATTAAATAGGCATATTATATGCCTATAGTTATATAAAATAAATTTAAATAAACTATTTTAAACTTTAAAAAACTGTGTTAATTTAATATCTTAAAAATTCTGATTTTAAAAATTAAAATGTTAACCAAACATAAAATGATTACATTATTTAACATTGTTATATAGGAATTTGATTTATGTTGCTGAAAATATAGAAGTCAAATTTAAGTAAATTATTATGTAATTGTTATTTATTATGATAAAAATATGTATACACTAGCTCATTAACATTCACAAATTCAGATATTTATTAGTGTAGATGCATTCAGGTAGGATGATGTGGTTCTGCAAATGGTGATAGCAAAATATTTCACATGATTGTTTTTTAAATTCTATAAGAAATTATTTTTGTAGCCATAAAATTGAATATTTCCAAAAGCTGTTGTCCTTAGATTAAAAAATTAATTATAAACAGTCTCAAAAGTACATTCTTTGTGAAAATGATCACTAATTCAAAATATTACTAATGCTGCATTAAAAACACTTGAAGTTTTCTGTAATCAATAAGATGTTCATTGATTGCAAGTAACAGTTTCATTATACAGTGGGTGATCGGTTAATGAACAGTTTGAATAATGAACACTTATTCAAAAGATTTTTATGTTCGGTTAACGATCACATGTTCGGATAATGAACACCTCACAGAACAACATGACAGGCTGACCAACCCCATCATGGGTGTTGGTCAGCCTGTGATGATGACGGCTCTATAAGTGGCTGCCGCCAGATAAAAATATTCCATGAGGATATTTTGGCTTAACTAATCTAACGGAATGATAGGCTTAGGCCTTGCGCGTTCGTGGACTTATGGGTAAGGATGGAAGAACAGTAGATTTTCCCGATTAAGATGAACTCGAAGACAATGTAAAACAAACCAGATTTATTAAAGAAATTAAGAGAAATTTTACAATTTTTTGGTCTTAGAATGACACCCATACCAGGTTGAAGTCAATAGGCTTGAGGATTTCTACCACAACAATGCTATTAATCACTTCCGAAAAATCCTGAAGGAGAGAGAAAAGCAATCGATATTGGACAGATTCTTTATTGGAAAATAAGCATACATGAAAATGCAAGATTATGTATGTATATATTATTATTATTATTACATATAAATAAACGTAATAAGAAATTATATAATTTTTTTTATTTATGTTTTTTTGGGTCTCCGGAACAAATTAATCAAATTCCCATAAAAACCTATGGTAAATCGACGATCGGTTAATGAACAGTTCGGATAACGAACATTGTCTTGGAACGGATTATGTTCGTTATCCAATCACCCACTCTACTGAATTGGTATTAACCATATATTCTATTATAAATAATTGAACAGTAGATGATGATCTTTTAACAATGGAAATCATAACATTCTAATAATCTATAATTTTGAAAATTTAAATCATTTTGTACCATCAGTGGGTCAAATTGGCCATATAGAAATGGAAATGCATTCTCTATATTTAGTGGATCTAGTTTCTATTCCTTAAAATATTTATATAAGGGATTGATATAAATTTTTCAAAATGATTATTTACAAATGTTTACTTCCTCAAGAGTATTTATAATATATTCCTTATAAAGATTAAAAAATAGTTCATGTAGCTTCCTTATAAGACACAAGATTATTATAATTGTAATACTATGTATATATATGTACATCATTTTCCCAGGGATGATTGTTACTCACTCACATAATTGTCCTGATGGGTCAGGTAACATTCTTAACATGACATTTGAATAAACCTTTAAATTATTACCTTCCAAAGAACAGTAAGACAATTCAATACATCCTGTTTCTCAATCAACTGCATCATTAAATTAAATATACTTTCGACTCGTCTCTGCGACAGAGTAAAGGGGGGTTTTGATCCCCACAGTTCTCACTTTGTTCACAATTATTATATACTATACCTCGTCTCTGCGACAGAGAAAAGGGGGGTTTTGATCCCCACAGTTCTCACTTTGTTCACAATTATTATATACTATACCTTAAAGCAGGGGTGTCAAACTGGCAGCCCGCGGGCCACATCCAGCCCTTGTGATTTTTTTGTGGCCCTCAACCCTCAGCTAAAATGAAAATCAGAAAAGTATGTTATGAGATAATAGGAAGTAACTGTCGCTTCGTAGCTGTGTCATATACTATGATACACTATGATTTTAATGAAATGCAATTGCACAAGCTTTTTTTGGTTGGCCTTATTAGACATAAATGTGCAGATGACACTGATGTTTCAGATTGGTGATACACATTAAGTGCTCTCTTGCAAGGACTACATCGATTT
The DNA here is from genome assembly GCA_000484575.1 of Olivierus martensii. Classification (NCBI taxonomy): domain Eukaryota; kingdom Metazoa; phylum Arthropoda; class Arachnida; order Scorpiones; family Buthidae; genus Olivierus; species Olivierus martensii. Next base: position 10,539 of record AYEL01062906.1, read on the forward strand.
GTACAAAATATCATACAAGAAAACAGAAAACCATAAATGAGAACCTATATTTTTTTGGATAGATAAATATAACAATGAAGTTCCGAACAATCCCTCTTTGAAAGACGTATATAAAGAACGTGCTAGCAGACTTGTTAAAGATTTATTTGTTATGTTATTAACTTATTTAAATGTAAATAGTTATAGATATTTGAATTTATAAAATTTTAATTTAAGCTTTTGTTTTTGTACATAAAATGTGACTTTTAATGCTTAATAGAAAATTAAAGGTTGATAGCAAGAAATAAAATTAAAAAATATGTATAATTAAAAGCAATTATGTAATAATTATATAATTTTGTAATATATTCATTTGATTACACAATGTTTTTAATTATCCTATCTATATTTCGAATCCTTACTACCAAAATGTAATTTAAAAAAATTTAAATGTGATATGGCCTGCGGCAATTTTACTGGCTCATTAAATGGCTCTTGAATTGAAATGACTTTGACATGCTTGCCTTAAAGGGAATCAGTGAAAGTTAAAAACAATAATACAAACTCTCACTGAACAATGTTATTTGTTAAAGATTTATTTGTTATGTTATTAACTTATTTAAATGTAAATAGTTATAGATATTTGAATTTATAAAATTTTAATTTAAGCTTTTGTTTTTGTACATAAAATGTGACTTTTAATGCTTAATAGAAAATTAAAGGTTGATAGCAAGAAATAAAATTAAAAAATATGTATAATTAAAAGCAATTATATAAATTTCAATAGACTATTTGAAGAATCTGATAGTTAAATTGAAATAAATGGATTTAATTTGAAGAATTTTAAATAATAAATAATTTTTTCACATTGTTTTAATTGTAAAATTTGAGGATCAGTTTTTACATTGGTTATAATGTTTTACTAATTATATTTTAATATAGAGGCAATTGATTGATAGCTGTGTATATAATATTACTTTCTGCTGATGCAAATTTATAGCATTTATTTAGTTTACAGATGAAAAATATTTTATTCAGATTATCACCATTAGCATAATTTCTTTTTTGAATTTCATAAAAATCTACCAATTTCCAATAGGTCGAAATTAATTTGTCTCAAACATTTTTGTAAATTTGAAAGCTGCATAAGTTAATGCTTAAATTTGATATATACAAATGGGCACATTAGTAAATGGAATGACTAAATGAAATTTATGAGCAAATTTTAAGCATAGAGAAAATTTAAGATCATACTTGATATTTTTGTAAAAAACTAAATTATTTAATGAATATTTTATTTGTGTTTTTGAAAATTGTCTTAGGCATCCAAGTATTTTTGAAACTACAGTGAAACCCCGATTTTGAAACTTTTCAGGGACTGGCCGAAGAGTCGAACGAGCCGGTAAAACGCACGAAACGGGAACTCTGATGACGTCATAATAAAAAAGTTATCACACGAAGCCGGAAACTCTGATGACGTCATAATAAAAAAGTTATATAATTAAAACGTAGGAAGAGGGAAAGTTTTACATTGCACAAGTAAAGGGAAAGTTTTACATTGCATGTATAAGAAAATGCTCGGACTTCCGAAAATAGACGTTTAAAGCGGGAAAGTCGTACGATACGGGAACGCACGCGAGGGTTTCACTGTATTTTATAATTTTTTGTATCTGCGTGGTAGTTCCCATTATCAACATAATCAACGAAGTTCACATAATCAGGAGTCATTAACCAAAGCGTGCGTCGTTAACCAAGACAGGTTTAATTTCAGAATTATTATAGAGGAACAGACAACATAATAATATGTAAACCTAATTTTCTTCAAAGAAAATATACTGTTAAAAAGAAATAAATTAATCATAAAATGATTTTGCAATTATTGGTATGTTTCTAATAATAAACTTTCTTAATTTTATCATCTTTAATTTTATATTATAATTATTTAAAATAAATTATTTATTTGCTTACTAATTTTTGTGAGATCCTCATCATAAATTGATTTTATAATTATAATTTAAAACAGCTAAAGCAAGACTTAATAAGAAAGAAATAATTTATTTCTTTTACCAGAAATATATTTAAAATTGGAATTGCAAGTGGAGCGGTTTATGTTACAGTAGATCAAGGAATATGGTCAGATAGTAAAACTTCTGTAAAGTCTTTAAAGATTATGCAAGATTATTATGAAAGGATTCCTGGAATTGATAATTATAAAAAAGAGGTAATGATAGTGATGATATATAAAATACAAATTTTAATAATAAAATCATTTCAGTAAAATTTATTTTATTCAGTTATGTTATTATAAATTTAATAATTCGTTTAATAATCTTTCTCTGTATTATAAATACTATTCTGTGAAATAATAATCTAAATTTTAATTAATAAGTAAATAATTAAAAACACTCTATTTATGAAATTGAATTATATAATTATTTAATTATGCTTTAGTATATTAAGAAAGTTCTATTGAAAATTTTCTTATAGATTTATATATAAATAATTTTATTTTATTTATAT
>AYEL01062907.1:0-11281 GCA_000484575.1 Olivierus martensii
TAAAAATATTTGAATTATATTAGCAGAATTAGTATTCTCTAATAATTAAAAATTACTATAACTTGTATAAAGATGGAAATATTTGCTAACTTGATTTATGCCAATCTCTTCAAAAATAAATATTTTATATATACAGTCGATTCCATTTAATTGGGACGTGTTGGGACTAATATTTTGGCCCAATTAAGTGGCTGCCTCAATTAAATGAACTAATAATAAATTTTAAAATAAAATATGTAATATGTAGATAAATAAATAATTAGGTAAAAGAATAATAATTAGATGCCTATTTTAATGCTTTATTAATCCAAAATACAGAAAATATTTGTACTATAAATAGTGAAGAAAAATAATACATACATGATAAATTTTACAATTTCAAATTTTAATTCTGCAAAAATGCATCAAGTGTAGTCTGTCTTTTGATTTTGGTACACCAGTTATATCAGCAAGTCTACAATGGCTTGTATTAAATGGCTGGCTTTTAATTTTATCCAGCAAAACAATTTTACTTGAAAGTGTAAAATCATTTCTTGGCATTTTGGCAAAGATTTAAAAATTTTAAATAAAATCGACACTGTAAATGAATATTACTAGATACAGTAACAGTAGACTCTTAAGCAGACGCATGACGATAGATAACTGATTCGCATCACCCTAGTGTTGCCAAATATTAGTGTATGTAGTGTTGACATACTTTCGAAAAATCTCTAAAATATGTCAAAAATTGCTAAATTCCTTTCCTATTATTGTCCGAATTAAGCATTTAAATTATGTATTAGTTTATTAGTTTGGTTTCCGTTATTTGAGATTTGGCCCAAAAAAATGGCTGTCCCAATTAACTAGTGGCCCAATTAACCAGAATTGACTGTATTATTTTTGAAATAATAAAATTATTTTTCAATTTTTTTGAATTTACATGATATTTCAGAGAATTCAAAATAGACATGTAAGCCAGAATAAAAGAGCAATGCTATTTTTTTGAAATAGAAATTTATTGTATTAGTTAATATTATCAGTTATTATTTTATAATTAATGAAATCTATATATGCAAAGTGACCAGGCATCCTGGATTTCAGTTGTTTGTCCTGCAATGAAAACTGTCCCGGATTGAACATGTAACATTTTTGCAATGGCACAAAGTTACCATTTCCTCTACTTCATACTAGATGACACTATTGTTATTAACTGGCAACAAATGTTTTTACTTATATGTGACAAGTATTGAAGATAATAAAAATACTATAACAACCTCCATAATGGAGGTTGTTATAGAAATAACTGATATAAAAATTAAAATTAAAAAAAAAATGCAGTGGAGTGTAGAAACATTGAAAGCAATATTAAAGTTAAGTGCAATTTTTGCAATTTCTCTGAAGAATTTTATATTATTTCAAGTAATGAAGATTTATTAAAAATATCTCTCTGCGAAAAAATACATATAAATAATTTAATTATTTATTTAAATTATATTATTCATTATAATGATGGTTATATCTATATAGGCCATAGTCATTTTTGATATTTCTTGTATTGAGACTGTTATTTTCTGTGTAGTTAATTTTTGTTATGAAAAGAATGTGTTTTTAATTTTTTTTATTAATTTATCGGAAGTATGTGTTTTTTGTAATTTTTATATTAATAAACACACAAAAAAAATTAGATTCAAGACATTTTAATGATGCACAACTGAATGAATTAAGAAAATGGTACCTCTTTAGCGTGTTAAGCATTTTTTCTTATTGTTATTCCAACATAAAATATCTAGTCACTTTATATATATGTATTATATATATATATATATATATATATATACTCTATTTTATGATAACTTTGATGTGATAAGATTGAAAATACTTTTGTTTTCTGTAATTTTTTTGTAAATTTTACAAAATTAAAAGTTAATGTGTTACTATATATATATGCCAAATATTTATCTAGTGAAAATAATAATAAAATGAAATAATTAAAAATGGGGTAAAATTAGTTCAAGGATTTCCTTAAAAATCTGGGACAAATAGTTACTTTATAGCAGCACTTCCCAATTTAATTTGGCCATAGAATCCTTTTATATTATGTACAATATTACCAATATGAAAACGTCCGCTTGTATTTAAGCTAATAAATTTAGTTTGATACTTTACTGCAAGAAGTGCTGTGTTTCCTTTATTTAAGTACAATATTACAGAACCCTTTTAAATTTTTTCAGTATGGATCTAAAAACTGCACCAGTTCATGGTTAAATAACTTTCAAATAACAAATTAAAACATCAAAAATTGATTTGGGAGCAAGTGTTGGGGTACTGCAAGCCTCTCAGCTCTTCAGATGAAATATATATGAAATAATTAGAAAATTTTGTATAAACAAATATTTTATGGAACATCTGAAGCATTTTCTTGGCATAAAGATTGGAAAACATATGATAAAATATGCATGCTAAATAGAAATTGTGAATTCTTTCTTATTTCTAATATTTATCATTTTTATGCATTTTGAATTCATGCTTATTTAAGAAGATATTATTTTCTTAATCTTTCATTCTAAATTGATATTTCTTAACAGTTCACAATGATTGGTAAAACATTTTTAATACCCTAAGCATAACAATTATTTCATTATGAGCACAAATTTCATACAAATAAAATTTAATTTAAAATATTTATTAATTAAATATTTTTAATTAAATAATCTCAGAAAATATTTAATTATTTAATAATTAAATATTTCCTGCAATTTTACAACTAATTGCGGGGAAAATTTACTCCATTTATTTTTATTATTGTCTCTTTGAACTTGGACAAACACTCGGACAAAAAAATTCACATAACTAACTTACACTGATTTTTTTGCTGTAAAGATTTAACCAATTAAAAAGAATTGAAATAAATTCAGTGATTTCAAAATTCAATTTTGTGTAATGGAAACATTTTTGGCAGTTTTTATCAGCCATCATCAACCATTCTAATCATTCATTATGATACATATATCAGTTTCTATTATAACAAAATGACTGATGATTCTATAAAAAATTTCCATTAAATGAAATTGATTTTTGAAATTACTGCAATATAAGTTTTTTGAGTTACTTGATTTGATAGCAAATGCTAAACATTGATGTGGATTATAATTTTATAATATAAATAGTAGTTACATTTTGGCAAAAATTTTAATCCTTATAGTATCTCTTAAAATGCTTATAAATGAAAAATAAAATGCTTAAAATTTAATGATAAAAATATGATTGTTTAGAAAGGAAAGATTTTATTTAGATTTAAAAATTATTTGATAGTGATTACAGGTATAATAATCTGAATATTTGTATTTTAAAACAAAATTGATTTAGCAATGATATTCCACAACAGAAAACATTAAATCATTATATATAAACTGAAAACTTTTCCTAATCATGTAATTAAAATTTTCATCAAAATTTAATAATTAATCTATTTGTTTGTATTTTGTATCTTTTGTGAAAACAATACTAGTTTTTTTTTATTAATTTATTTTAATAAATTAATAATAAAATAATTGTTAATGGAGTAGCTAATATTATTATCAATAACTTCATTACATAATTACATAATAATAAGTAATAGTTACATAATTACGGCGCCGTAAGGTTAAATTCGACCTTAGGTAATTTTCAATTTTCATATGGCCCGCTTCAGCCTGAAGATTGTTTATCCGGCCCCCGGCAGAAAATAATTGCCCACCCCGTTCTAGAGGATCTAGATTCAATTACCTGGTTTCACACTTTCAGATTTTTTCAGGAGGAGTCTGAGCCCGACCCGTTGAAATACCATCCTCCATCTGACAACTTACCTCACTAGAATGTGAAAGGACCATCGTTGGAGCGGACCGTGGTAGGAACTGGAATGCCCCTCTACTTACTATCTACCTGGAGGAAAGCTGAATTAAGAGTCCCGTTCGGGTCTTTCGCTAATTTCAGCGAGAGAAATGACAGCGGGTATCTATACAGGAATGATGATAGTTCCGCGCCACCTATATGCTTTTTTTTACGGTAAACTTGAACTTTAAAATTAAACTTTCATATTATTCAAAATAACATTTTTCTTATCTTTCACGAGAGTGTAAAACATACGCGCTTGCTTGCGTAACAAAAGAGTAATCATTATTTTCTTTTACGGATTTGAAAGATCACTTTTGTAAGATTACGAGTCAGTGTACATAGCTAGCCAGATGGTTGCCAACTGCCTAACTTGAGTTTCATTATTTTGATATTTGCATCACTTTTATTTTATTTACATATTATTGCTTTTCATAATTATATTAAAAATAAAAGGCTTTTCTTTTTGTTATATATATATATATTTATGTAAAATAAAATAACTTTCTAATAATTATCGAAATTTACATTTTATTTTATTTCAGATAGTTAAAAAGACTGAATTTAGTAATAAAGCTACAGATTATTGGAATAAAGGTAAAAAACATGTTTAAACAATTTTTTTATAACTATTGATGTATATATTTTTATAACATGCAGTTTTGTAGAAACAAATTATTCTATAACAAAATACAATATATTTATTACTGATAGACTACTCAAGAAATTTTTCTGGTATAATTAATCACAAATTTTTATATCACGCTTTTCCAATAGTACATACTTAATATCTCTCTATAATCTGACATTTTTTAATTTATTAAGATGATGGATTAAAGAGTTTATAATAATAATAAATTCAACATAACTATAGCACTACACAATAACTACACACTAACAATAGCTAAATATTTATGACTTTTAATTAAACATAAAATTTTCAGCTAATATTTAGCCATCCTCAGTGATCTTGTTGTTTATTATAATAATAATTAAACATTAATATTTGTCAGATATACAGGGTGCCCACATTTCTATGGACCAGACATTTTTCTCGAAAACTATTGTGTATACATGAAAGCTGTAAAACGTGTCCTGTTACATTTTCCTTCCAAATTACAATTCGTCATTAAAATTTTTTTCTGTGCATCCTCTCGCACAGCGCATGCTTCAACTTTGTTTTCTCGAATGGAAGTGTATTATTTTTCTAACGGAATCTAATTGTAAATATATGTAAAAATATTAACAATTAATACAATTAATATGTTTAATATAAGTGTGAAAGATCAAAAAATGATGACATATCTACCATTTATAAAAATGGGTAGTTTTGCCAGTTGATAAATTTCAGAGCATTTTTTAAGAAAGTGAATTTATGATTTTAGAGTACAGTTTTTAGATATTATAATTATAAAAATTGAAGAGTTCTATTGCTTTTTTTATTTCTTAAATTTCTTTTGGCCAACCATAATTGACTAATCAACATCTAAGCAAGTTCAAGTTTATTTCTCTCTATAAGTTTATTCAAAAGATATCATATGTACTAACATAATTTTTTTCTTTACCTAATTTCTTTATTTTAGTACAAGAAATTTAAGGGAAATAAAAAATTCATAAAACTCTCCCATCATGATTCAAACAGAAAAACATTGCACTTAGAAAATTTTATTCCATTTCACATTTCTCTGGAAGTTTATTCAAATAAGTTAAAGAAAAGAAACAAAAATAAAATTCAAAATGCATCTAATTATTTTATTCTTTATTCATTGCTTTGGAAATATGTTTAAAATATAAATTTTTTTTAGCAAAACAAATAACCAATCTCTTATATATTTTTTATAATATAGCATTTTTCAAAATGTGCAAGCACATATATTGAGAAATGTTGAATTATTGAATAGTTATTTCTTTTCATTTGAAGAGAATAGTACAGGTACTTCTTAAGTTACAAACATTCATACTTATGAACATGAAATGACAATTTGAAATTTCATGAAATTTCAAAAACTCACAAAAATGCACACAAAATCAAAGCTCTAAACAGGACAAATAAAGTATTTGTCCTGTTTAGAGCTTTGATTTTGTGTGCCTTTTTGTGAGTGTAACAGGATGGCTTTAAAGTTCTTTTCAAAAACTCTTTAATAATTTTAAACAATATGACAATAGAATATTCTAACAACTAATATAATGTAAAATTATATAGTTAGTGAACATATTACAGCATTATTTCAAGATGATGGTGATTATATTAAGAGATCCTTAATTAATAATCAGAACTTTTTGTGTTGGCCGGATGGCCATGTGGTAAACTCTGCGACTTACCACCCTCTGGAGGATCCAGGTTCAAACCTGAGTCCCAAACCTCCAGTTTTTCAGGAGGGGTCCAGGCCTGGCCCTTTGAACCCCATCCTTCAACCTTTCAGTTGACCCTATCATGAGTGTTGGCCAGCCTGCGATGGGCTCTACAAATGCCATGCCAGATAAAGTATATCCCTTATCTTATATAGCAGCTTAACTACACTAACTACAACTGAACTTTTTGTTCATATCTGTGAAATAAGAAACTTCTAATTTGTTCAATTGTGTACTATATTACAAAACGTGTATAAAGTTATTTCAGTACTTTTAGGGGCCAAATAACAGCAGTATCTAAGTTATGAACAAAACTTACATATGAATTATGTTTATAACTTGAAGAGCACCTGCATTACAATTACAATATCTGCTTATTACAAGTGATATCGTTTTTAGTGGAAATGTTAATTGTAATATTATTTAATGTCTCTGTATTTAACTCTTATTTAATTTTTAAAAAATTGCTTTTTGCACAGGGTACATATTTTCAAAAAGTGCACTCTTTTTCAGTTCCTTGTGATAAGATCAAAAAGATAAAAATTTCAATTTGTATAATATGGCACAAAGAATTTCAATATTGGACAATTTTGTTTATTGTATCACAATATAGATATTCATATTAACTTTATTCATATTAAATTGGGATTATTAGAAATGTCTTTAAGTTTTATGTTATATTTTTGAATTTATAAAGAATAATTACATTATAATTATTCTTTATAAATTATTACATGCATAGAAATGTTTCTATGCATGTAATAAAATAAATATATAATATATACTGAAAATAAGCAACATAATTTTTCATCATTAAAAAAGAGCTCTAAAGTCAAAAAAATTTGAGAACTGTTGTTATATAATACATGAAATTGAATTATAATTATGGATCAGTTTACTTTCTTATCTTAATCATTCAAATTAATTGTTAAAGGTAAAACATAAAATTTGATCTTTTATGAATTCCTATGGAAAAAGGTGAAAGGAAATAAATGAATGTTCTGACTAAATTAGAGATCCATTATAGTAATCCCAAATAACTTTAGAGTTTTAATTGAAAAATATTTCTTCATTATGCTATCATTCTTTAATCAGTAACTTCCTGCAAGAAAGCATTTTTCTATATTCTTCATACTTTACTCTCTCATTTGTTAATGTATCCATAAAAAAATTTAAATTTTAAGCTTGAAGATTTATTATGAATTATTCTTTATTTTATTATTTTTATTTTAATAAGCATAATAAATCTTTTCAAATTAATTAAAATTTATAATGAAATATAAATTTTTTTTGACAGGTGTACAATATTGCTTCTCAACATTGGCTCATTTGCCATCCACTGTTTGTAATGGAGTAAAGACAGGAATTGTTATGTCAAAAGATTTCATTCAAAGTGGAATATCAAAATGAGATCTAATAAAATCTAATAATACTGTATTATTATTTATAAATTGTTATTAGATGTATATTTTAGTAACTAATGACAATTATAGTTTAAAATAAATTTTAAATAGTTTAAAATACAAATATATTTCATATTTGAAAAACGTTTTATTAAAATAAAATATTAATTGTTAAATTAATTCTGCATGATTTATTTTCAAATTTGAATATAATGTTAATTAATAGAAGTCACGTAGATGAACCATGAGACTTATCCGCTTGTTTTATTAACTTGCAAATATCGATAAGGACTAGCGCGTATGGACGGTTTTTCACCGCGCAGTTGTTTAACCGTCAGCGGCTGTTTGGCCGCATGAAATGTCGAGTGGGCGCACGAGCGGATAAAATACCGCTGCTCCCTCACAAAATACACTCAACAAACGTTTTCCTAACTTTTGTGATTTTGGTCAAAAAGTAATATCAACGTTTGGTAGTACAGTGATACCTCGGTATATGTCCTTAATCCGCTCCAGATCCTTGGACTTATTATACCAAACGAATTTTTTTCATAAGAAATAAAGGGAAAATAATTAATCCGTTCCCATGGAAAAAATCCTATTGTTATTAGCATATTGTATATTGATGGGATTGTGCAAAATAATTTAAACACTGCTTAATACTAAAATACATGAATACAAATCCTATTGTTATTAGCATATTGTATATTTATGGGATTGCAAAATAATTTAAACACTGATTAATACTAAAATACATGAATACAAAAGCAATTACAGTAGATGAAATAAATGAAAATATAATCTCGCTACCTTGCTGAGAAGAGTCGAATGACTACTAGGATGATGATGATAAGGGCGGAGGAGGAGATGTTATTGTTTGGAAGGAGAGTCCTCTTTTAATAAAATTTTAAGAATTCTGATGTTTTTTTTTCTCTTTTTATTTTTTCTCTCTTTTCCCTACTTGGACTTTCTTGAGGCTCATCAGGTTTGACTTTTACTAAAAATCTGTCCAAGAACTTAGCTACTGCCATCTCCTCACGATGTTTCGGAAATACGACATTGTCTAGTCATTAGCATAGGTCATTACAGACAATACTATTACGATTTGTTATAATTTTTATATGAGGAATGTTTTTTTTAAGAGAACACACAACAGACTCATACAAGTTCTAGCACGCGAGTCGGTCGTATTCCAAACAAAAGTCGTATACCAAGCAAAATTTTTCGCAACCAAACAGGACGTATACCAAATTGGACTTATTCCAAAGCGGACGTATACCGAGGTACCACTGTACTTATTTGTGTGAAAGTGCATTTTCTAACAAGAATCGATTCAGAACCTGCCTTGGAGATTCTTCTCTTTTACATATTCCGCGGATAGCTACATAGGAATGGATGTAAATATCCAGCCCTTGTAAATGCTGCTGTCCGCCCTCACTTATTACATTAAATAGGTACTGTACATACACACTTTTTTTATATTTTTTAACTGTTTTTATTTTTTTTGTCAACAAATGACGCCACTTTCCACTCAGTAAGAGTACTAAGTGGCGGGGCGAAACAAGCCCTTCCACAGGCTGCCCACCCCTGAGGAGGGGTCAGCCGGATTGTGGAGACCGGGGATCGACGGGCCGGGCCCAGACCCCATGATAAATATTCGACGGGCCGGGCCCGGACCCCATGATAAATATTTTCAAGGGGTGGGACCCGAGACTCGAACCCGGGTCCTCCAGAGTGGAAAGCCGAAGCGTTTCTACGCGGCCAATCTGGCCGACAATAACTGTTTTTATTTTATAACTTTTTGTTAACATGTTTATTGGATGCAATCTGATAAATATTGTTTTTATTTTATACTTTTTGTTAACATGTTTATTGGATGCAATCTGATAAATATAATTTTGTAACAAGATTTGTTAATCTGGAAATAAAATTGGTTTCCGAAAAGCGTTTGTTGAGACAATAGCGCAGTGCTTCTCAAACTATGGGTCGCGACCCCAAATGGGGTGGCGAATCGAAATGCTGGGGTCGCTAAAATTAAATTCAAATACTTGAATTTCAGTTTATATGTAATTTATATTTATGCGTTCCGTTTGTTGAGACAATAGCGCAGTGCTTCTCAAACTATGGGTCGCGACTCCAAATGGGGTGGCGAAGCGAAATGCTGGGGTCGCTAAAATTAAATTCAAAGACTTGAATTTCAGTTTATATGTAATTTCAAAAACGCACAATATTTAACGTATGACAACATATATATTTTCAGTGTAGTTGGTTGATTGTGTTCATCTTAATAAGAGTGAAATGATTTATATACTTGTAAGTTTTATTTCATATTTAATACCTGAGGTCGCGAAAAATCTCGTAATGAATGGGGTCATGAATGAAAAAGTTTGAGATGCACTGGGCGCTTCCAGTTGGCAAGAAACTTGATGATCTTGCTGAACAAGCTTACCTAGCAAACGTCATCGCTTAAACGGCTCACGCTGTCTAACTGAATGTCTTGTAAGCATAAAAACGACTGACCAGAAACAAAAAATCTTATTAGCTTTATTACGAGATGAAATTATGGATGATTATGTTGAATTATCACTAACAAGTGTTGTACAAAGAACAGTAGAATTTAATACTTCTTTATCAAATATATACATACATTTTTCATAGATTATTTTAAAAAACTTCTTAAATTATTCACTATAAAATTAAAGCTAAATTCTTAAATTTAGCTTTAATTATTCTAGAAATGTGTATTGCATCAATTTTTCTCTAGTTTTTAACTTCTTTAGTTTTTAGTTCGCTGCTAAGCAACGGATCGCTAACTTCGCTTAGCAGCGAACTTAGCGACTGATGACATTCAAAGTAAACAAACCATCCAGTTAGGCTGCTCATTCTAACAAGACGGTTTGCTGAGAAGCGATTAGCAAGCTGCTTGCTAACTAGAAGCACCCACTGCAATAGCGTATTAATTACCAAAGTCCCTCCCCTTTTTTGTAACTTCGGCCCTTCATATCTCTAGTAAACACGGCTATGGCCCTCGGGTTTATTATACGAGGTGTGACAATTAAATAACCGGACTAGTCTTACAAGACAACATTAATTAGCTTTATTGAAAACATTATACAAATACTTTTTAGTCCCCCTTCAACATACTCCCCTTCCCTATCAATACATCGCTGCATACGAGTTTTCCACTGTTCAAAGCAGTGTTGTAGGTCATTAGGTGTCACCTTCTTCAGTAAGTCTGCCGTTTTTGCCTTCACCTCTTCTACAGACTGAAAATATGTTCCCTTCAATGCACTTTTCACTTTTGGAAACAGATGTCGCATGGTGCGAGATCTGATGAGTACGGTGGATGCTCGAGCACAGTAATGCGTTTGTCTGCCAAGAACTGTTTCACAGAGAGCGCATTGTGTGCCGGGGCATTGTCTTGGTGCAAACGTGTTGTTGCTCCACAGATCAGAGACCTTACTCTCGAGTTTCACTCATCACGTCTCACTTCGCGTGTTGTTGCTCCACAGATCAGAGACCTTACTCTCGAGTTTCACTCATCACGTCTCACTTCGAACTCACCACGTTAGCTTAACACGATAACGCGATGATTCGGTACTCTGGACTACGCGAACACCATAAGCGAGCTAAAATCCAGGGGGTGCTCACTTTGATGCGCAGAACGCATCGCTTTTAGT
>AYEL01062908.1:0-18740 GCA_000484575.1 Olivierus martensii
AATTCTTGTTTCATAATCTTAGTCTTTCATTATCAGTAGTGTGTTTAAATTTAATCTTTTTCTTAATGTCTTTTATTAACACAGATTAGCTATTCTAATCCCATATAATAAAAGAAAACTGAGAAAAAAAAATGAAAAAAATATGCTCATAATTAATTATTTTTCAAAAGTTCAATAATGAAATATCTTATATTTTCAATAATAATATTTGAAAAGTATTTATTTGTTTATTTTAACATTAAAATACTTTTGTTTCTACTTTTTACTTAGTGAAGAAGTATTAAGAGAATATGCAAATAAAGATATTATTGTTACATTACCTGAAGGAAAAAAAATAAAAGATATCAAGTGGCTCTCAGTTTGGTGTGAAAAATTTTCTGTAAGTACTTTAAAGCCTAAACTAATAATTAAATTTTTATTAAATCATTTAATATTGATTAAAATTAACAGGTTAATTTTGGTTCCATTAATATACCTGAAAATTTTCAACCTCCTGAAGAATTGAACCTTGGCTCATTACCCTCTTTAGCTCATGGTGTCAAATCTGGTCCTGTAATTATCAAAAATATCAAAACAATATTTATATCAAATTTACATTATGATGGTGCAGCTCCAGGTTAAGACTTTTTTATTATATTAATGATGATGATAAAATATATATTTTTATTAATAAATAAATTTAATTTTTTATAGATGCATTTTTCCTTGTTGGTAATGGAAATGAACCACATGGAATGGGAACAAAAGTTCCTGATGAGAATGGAAGGTAATTTTAGTAATTATAAAATTTTTAAATATAAAAATATCTGAATTATAATTATTTTTCCAAAATTTAAAATAAAGTAATATCTGAATATATTAGATTTTATATGCAATTACAACTAACAATACCATTGACTTGACCACTCATATTTGCAACAATGATGTATCAATAAATTTTGTGATTGGTCAATGCAATTCATATTCATACAAGATCATGTACAATGATCAAATGTACTAAAATTATCCTTTTTGTTTCTGGTTTCTGTAGTTTTAAATATCATGCCAACTTGTGAAGAGGTTAACTCTGATCTGTCCTGTCTATTATTTTATTATGCTCTTTTTATTATTTATCATTATATTCAATATTATTTAACATATTATATTTTTGTTTAAGAGTTAACTTATTTCCATGTTCTCCGTCGTAGTATTTAGCAATCACGTGTTTACGGAATGGACATCCGTCTTCCACGGGAGCTTTCTTTGTTTGTGACATCATCTCATCTACATAATTTTACCATTGATCCAATATGAGAAAATAAGAATGATCTTTTTCGGTTTGTGACATCATCTCATCTACGTAATTTTACTACTGATCCAATATGAGAAAATAAGAATGATCTTTTATTCATGTTTTGTTCGGTTTATATTAAATTGTAAAGAGGATGACATGAATTGATTACTCTGTAAACTAATCAAATCTGATATTGTGACGCGACTTATGCAAATGAGCCGAGATCGGGATTGTAAGTCACGAAGTATAAAAATGAACTTGTTGCATGAATTTATGTAAATGAAGCAACACGGGACTGTAAGTCACTCTGTATAAAAGCTTACATAGTCACTCTGTATAAAAGCTTACATAGTGAGGTATTGTATTGAGGTAAGGTTTTCAAGTGACATTTGAATTCTTGTAAAGATCGACAATTGAGACACAGTGTGGTATTGTATTGAGGTAAGGTTTTCAAGTGACATTTGAATTCTTGTAAAGATCGACAATTGCTTGAAGTTTGTATTGGTGGTGGAGGTAGTAGTATTAATTAGTATTTAAGGTGGATATTTTGATTTTTGGATCTTTGAATTTGGATTAAATCAGTTTGGTTGATAAATTGAATTTTGCTTTATTAGTGTTTAAATAAAGCTTTGTTTACACTTTTATAAGTGTTTTGAGTCTAATAAATTTATATTTTTTGTTATTTAACTTGTTTTGAGAATTTATTCAATTTACTACTATAAGTTTCTAACATTGTTTTTGTTGTTTAGATCTAACACTTGTTTGATACTTCTAATTGTAACATTAATTGTTGTTAGATTGTTTGGATTTGATTATATTTAAGTTAGAAAATAGAAAAAGACCTGAGCTCAGGCCAAACTCTGGAATTGCAGAGTTGTAGAACCATTAGGTTAATTTATAATTATTATTATTGGTATTATTAGAATCCACGACTTTACAAACTTTTCAATAGCATTATAGCAATTGGTGCAGTTTTATCATAGTTTTCTATATATCTTTAAGAAATAATAAACAAAGACAAACATTTGAAAGGCATATGTGCATAAAATAATTTATGTACTTCAAATAAATTCAATTCTGTAAATAATAAAGAAAATGATTTCGACTTGCAGTGAAGTGTCTCAGACTAAACAGAACCTATATATATAAATAGTTTCTGTTAAATATATTTATTTAAAGTGTACAATATTATAATATCTAATATATATCAATTTATGCTCGATAACATGAGTGAATGATTAATGGAAATTCACAGGCATAACCCACTGGGTGTATAAATTTCAGATTTGGCACAGACATAGCATTTAGATCATATCCAAAGAAAAAAATTCAAAATATCAAAATTTTTTATTTTAATAGCCCCAAAAAAATTGAAAATTAAAAAAAATGATATTGTTATCAATAAATGGCACTATATCCATTAGTGGTTTGATTATTTAAAAGTACACTTTTTAATATTAGGTTTGTTTTTATTATTAACTTTAAATTATTTATTTCTTTGATTTAAAATATTTAAATAACAATAAAATACTATTTAAAATTAAAAATTTAAAGCCTTAATGAATTAAAATTAATGGCCTTTATAGTTTATTCCATATCTGTCAGTCAAGTTAACTTTGATATCTAATGTGATTTCTGTTTAAACATTATTTAAGGTAATCCTTTTGAAAACTGCTTAAAATCCTATTAAATAAAGTTCATTAACATCATATGCTGCTAGTTGATGCTTTGATGTTAATGAACTTTATTTAAACATATTTTTCAAGTTTAATTCTTAATTTTTGATAGCTATTTTTGGAGTTGCTAAATCCAGTTAGTTGTAGCAATTGTCCCTTACCAGACCAGAAAATGGTAGCACTCAGTTGGATGGTTGCGTATGTGTGTGTGTGTATATATATATATGTATCCCACAAGGTTAGGTGATATATATGTACTCCACAGGATTAGGGAATATATATACACCTACAGTGTACATATTATATATACTAAGGATTCTTCCCCTAGTATCAATATATATAATATGCATACTTTAAATAAATATGTTTTATATATACTATATATTGTATTCAAAATAAATGTATCCAACCTCTATTTAAACTTAATATTCTTTTTACAAAGTTATCTTAATCACTGTTTATCTAAATTTTTAAGAAATATTTTTCATAATTTTAAAATTTTATTTTAAAACAAATTTCTCAAGCATAAAATACTTTATTAATAAAAATAAAGTTTTTTATATTTAAGAAATTTGTTTCTTATCAATGTATTTTATTTTCATTGAAAAGATTTTCCTGAATTTCATTTTTGATGAATTCTTTTGCTGATAAGAAATGTATTTCATCAAGATAGCTTGCCTGCAAATAGTCATTTATCTGCAATGAAATTAGATTGATAGAGAGCACATTTTGACTGTTCTAATGAATCTAATCAAAAATGAGACACACGAAAATAATTTTAATAAATCTAATTTAAATAATTTTAATAAATCTATTTTATAAACTGAAAATATCCAAATTTTGAGTTGAAATTCTGAAAATTCAATTCAAATATGATATAATTTATAATTAAAAATCTCATAAAAAAATATTGAATTAAAAGCCAGATACATTTGGACATTCTATATATTGGAAATGATATAATAGTTTCTTATATTTTAAAAATTTTGTGTACTATAAAAAAAAATCTGTAGAAATGTAAACTTTTTGTTTACATTTCTACAGATATAATGATTTATTTGATTAATAATGCATTTTATAATAAATATAGTAACAAAACTATATTAAAGAAAATCATAAATTTAATTTATAATAATATATAATATTTTCTAGTTTGACTAAATTGAAAGGTTACACTGGAAAAGATGTGTTACTTAGATTGCCAGGAAATTTAACAGTATTTGATATAGATTGGTTTGGATTATATTGCATTATGTTTTCTGAAAACTTTGGTCATGTTAGGATCCCCAAAGATATCAATGTTCCACCTGACATGCAATCTTTAAAAGCAATGGTAAGGAATTTAATTTACTATTTTAATGATAATACTTCTAAATATCCAAAAAGATTATACAACTATATATGAAATATACAGCTGTATAATCTAAATTTATATAAATTATAATAAATTTGTTAATTATTATTTGATTGTCTTTTATAAGCAGCATTTGTAATTTTAATAAATGATTTTTATTTCTTATAAATTCAAATTCATTTACTTAATTAAAATATTCATATTTATATCTATTTTTAGAGTATGGATTTTGATAATTGTGAAGAAATATTTCCTGATAAAATGCAAGTTAGGTGGAATATATTAGACAAGAATTTATATGTTCAGTTAGTAGGAAAAGTTGGTAGGTTAAACTTTTCTTAAAGGATTTCCTTTAGGAAAAGTTTTTTGCATTCTTCTTTCTTATTTTGATTTATAAATTTTAATAGTGTAAATTATAATATATAGGTGATAAAGAATATATGGCTTTTGGACAGAGTGGAAAAGATGATATTGCTTATATGATTGGAGCAGATGTTGTATTAGTCTATTATGATAAGAGCAAATCAGAAGCAAGTGCAGTTGATTATTATTTAACTGCAAAAGGACAAGTATGATTTTATTTTAAATTAAAAAAAAAATTTTTTAATTATTTTTGTAATCTCAGTATTTACAAATACAGTTGATTTAATATTTATGAGAGGATGGAATTGTGAGATTCTGAAAAATGGATGTAATTGTGTACTTTTTTTAGCAGCTTATTTTTATATTTTATTATTAATTTGTTTTAAATATTGTATATATGTTTTTCAATGTTGAAAATGTAATGTGATATCATTATCATACTGGTATCTTTAGAAAGATTTTGATTGGCCAGATGGCTGCATAATAAAACATTTGTTTATTATCTTGGAGGGTCCAAGTTACACATATATCCGATTTTTCAAAAGGATCTGGGATCAGCCGTTTGAATGCCATCCTTCAACCTTCCAGTTGAGTCACATGGGTATTGGCTAGCTGTAGTGGGCTCTATAAATGATCACTGCAGATAAAAAATATCCTATAAGGATATGGCAGCTTAAACAAAACTAACTAATTACCTAGAAAGATTTTTAATGATTATCACGTTTAAATCACTTTTTAAAGAATTTTCCTTAATTATTAATTTTTATTTTAGATATTATAATTATTTGGAATAAAATTATCTTTTTAATCTCATCCTTATTATTTGAATCTATTGTAAAAAACTAATTAATTTTTAAACTAAGATTAAATTAACCAAAATTAAAAAAACCTAACAAGGGATCTTCACAATTTTGTGAATTTGATTGCTAAAAATGCATAGTACCAATCAATAGAGTACCTTAAGGCTGTATCATACTGGATGAAATACCAGCATCTACAACCAATAATCATGGGTATTTGATAGTAGTTGTTGATTTTTAATATGTCTGATAGCATTTCTTGGGTTGGGACAACCATAATCAATAACCAACAATTTGTTGAACATGGGGTCTAAAAAGTTGGTGCAACTTTCTTCTGGAGCCAATCAAAATCATTCTGTAATCATGTATCAGGCTTGTCACGTGTTATTGTTACATTCAAATTGAAAATAGCGGCAGTCAAGTTCATATGGTCTTCAGGCTTAGAAAATCAATTAATTGAATTTATAAGAGATAAGCATACTTATGGAATCCAAAAGATCAGCAATATACCAAAAAAATCTGAAACATATTGGACATGAGGAAGGAAGCTGATAAAATCAAAATTGTAGTAGCAAGTTTTAATCTGTTGTTTTGACTGTGAAATGCCATATTGGAAGTTGCCTTAACTCATCAAAAAAGTTGGGACAACAGATCGGAAGCATGTGATAAGAAAGTTACTTGAAATAGACAACTTTTGTTAGTCATGGTTGGTTGTTGTTGTTTATTGAATTTGTATAGTGTGATACAGTTTTTAAGAAATCTCTAAACAGACAACATTTATTGGCAGATCATTGATGAGATGAAAGCTACAGATGTTCAAAGGTCACAGAATAATTGATATTATATAATTTTCAATGTATGTAATACATGTTTAATTGTAATTATTGTGTAGGCCTACCTGAAGGATGATTGTGTGATTCAGAGAAAAGTGGGAGAAACAGTAAGCACATTTGAAGAAAATTAAAGTTGAAAGTCTGAAACATGTCATGAATCTTTCAACTTCCAACTTTAATTTTCTTCAAATGTGCTTACTGTTTCTCCTTCCTCATGACATGTTTCAGACAAAAAAAAAATTTTTTTGTGTTGATGATCAACTGCAGTCTGGTGCTGTTATTTAAAGGATCATCATTACACCTTTTATTCTTTATATCCTTCTAGTATCAGCACATTGCATTGTTCAGTTTCTGCTCCAATTATGAAGTAGGTATACTGTACATACTGTGGAAGCCTCTTGCAATTTTCTGTTTATTGAAAATAGTAGTGTTGATTCCTTATCTTCTTTATTTCAATGGTTTCTTATGGAAATTATTTTGATTTGCATCATTTCACTCTGATTCACATTTTTAAAGAATGTATCTCCAATGTAAAGTGAAGTGTCTGGGTATATAAGATTATAATATATATATATATGTATTATAATAGTGTGTATATTTTAAATAAAATTTTTCTTAATGTTTATTATTTTTGCATTAAATTTAAAAATTTTAAACTAAATGTTAAACAATTACCTTAAATTTTTTATTTTTTTCTTATCTTCTTTAAATCATTTTTTTCTCTTTTTTATAGTGTTCAGGAAAAAGTGGTGTATGTCCAGATACTAAACTTAATTTCTTATCAATTTTTTTCTCTTTTTTATAGTGTTCAGGAAAAAGTGGTGTATGTCCAGATACTAAACTTGGTGGTACGGATGATACCAAACTCATCTATTCGCAGTTTACAAATGGTATTCTCAGAGCCACTTATAAGAAACCTCTTCAAACAGGTATCCAAAATAAATAAGAAATAAAAATGCTTATATTTCAACAGATTCATTGAATATCAGGAAAAATAAAACTGATAAAACTTCATGAAAGTTATTAAACACCAAATTCATTCATTTAAAATTTTATGTAATATAATCTTTGACTTGTACAGATATACTGAAGTATACTAAATTATATATAACAGTATATTTGTTTTTTTCTAGAAAATTAAAAATGGCTGTTAAAATTATAATGTAATTTCTGTTAATAAGAAATGTATAGAGTTTGTAGCATTCCTTTATACAACTTGACATTTTTTGATATAACTATATTTACTATAGTCAAATCAAAATTTCACTTAAAATATTAAATTAAGACAAATTTATGTGTGTCTTTTCTGAGAAAAAATTTTTTTATGAACTTACAGTATTGTAAATTATATAAGTTCAAATTTTTTTAGATATGCATTTGAAATTTTAGACTTTCAAAAAAAATAAAATGTATAATATACTTTTCATACTAAAATGCAAGACTGTTTAAAAGATATTTTAATAAAAATGCAAAAATATATAAAGAAATCGTTATTTTTAATCTTTAATCAAATACTTTCATTTTAAAATTTAAATTACTTTAATTTTTCTTCATATGCTTTCAGTTAAAATAAGAAATCACAACAAGCACTTGAAGTGGATAAATACATTATTTTATTATTAGATATATATAATAAATACTACATATACTAATAATACAATTGTTTTCCGGAAACATTTTCGGCCTACTATGGCCCTCCTCAGCTGGTAATCTCAAGTGAGGAGGGCCATAGTAGGCCAAAGACGTTTCCGGAAAACAATTGTATTATTAGTATATGTAGTGTTTATTATATAGGAAAACAATAGTATTATTAGTATATGTAATATATATTATATATATCTCTATAAAATTACTGTATTTATCCTGCTTCAAGTGCTTCTTGTGATTTCTTGTGTTATTAGAAGCAGCAGAACTTAGTCGTTTATAGCTACTATTAAAATAATTTTGATTGATTATATAATTTTATTATTTTATACTGTATTACTTTAAATGAAACATTCTTAGTTTTGATTGAATTAATTACTTCAATTTTGTTTAATACTGATCTAATGCATGTATTAGTATTAAAATATCATTCCTTTCATATAATCTTTAAACATTTAAATTCAATAATTTTATTACATACTTATTGTTACATCAATACAAAATATTATTTTTAAAAGATTATAATCAAACTATTTGAAAAATGAAAAGAAAAAAAAATGAAATTCTTAAAACAAAGATTATTTATTCCTTGACAAAACTCTAGATTTTTAATACTACTTAGCTTTTAGAATGCTATTTAATATTAAATAATATGTGAATAGTTCCATAGTTTACAAATTCTGTGTAAGCATTGTAGCTTTCAAACATTGAAGAAAATAGAAACTCAAAATATAAAATAACTGTTAATTCTTAAAATATAAATAACTGTTTTAAGAATTTATTCTTTCTTTTTATTTGAGTTGGATATAATAATTGAATAAATGTAACTAAATTAGTCTATATATTCATAATTTATGCAGATAATATTTATTTCAGTATTTAATTTTATTTGTAAATTATAATAGGTGATGCTCAAGATCAATCAGTTCCATCATCAGATCCAGTAACTATCATAGCAGCAATTGGACCTTTAAATAGCTTATTAGAAGCAGCTTATCATCCTGTTTATTATACTAAACGTAAGTATTTTTATTATATAATTATAAATTTATCATGGATTACATAATCACATTATGAATAAAATTTGAAACAAGATATTTAGATCGGAAGATGTTAAAATAAAATGTTCTTTATAAAATATTTTCATGGAAACAATTGATAAAAATATAAAATAAATAGCTTAATAAAGTTTTTAATTGATCATTAAAATTTCATAGCATATATTTTACAAAAACATTCCTTTGCAATGTTTATATTACATAAACATTATTTTATGGATAACAAGTAGCTTCAGAAAATATCAAAGTTTTTATTATTTCTATGAAATATTCTGTGATTATTAAAGCAACAATTAAGAATTTTAGTTTTATTTTATATTTTTATATATTTTAAAATCAATTAAATTTATCATATATATTTGTATATAAACTGAAAAATTTTTCTGAAAAAGAATTTTATAGATGAGATCTGCTTATTCACAGGACAAGTAGAAAAGTTGGAAAATTATTAGAAAATACAGGTAGGCATCGATTAGTGCGAGTTCGAATAATGCAATATTTGATTAGTGCGACTTATAAAAATGATACTGTTTTTCAGTTAATGCGAGCAAATATTCGATTAATGCGAGTTGTATAGACCAGTCTTACTAACAAAGGTCAGTCCCCTTTTATGATGTCAGTTAACAAATTAATGTTAATTTTCGGTTAGTAAAACCTGACGAGGAGCAACCCAAAAAGAGTCACTTGGCTTTGAAGGGATGAAACACCAGAAAGATGGGCTATTTGGCATTAGCTATTTAACATTACAATTATTTAGCTTTGTTATCATATACATACAATGTAGTACAGAATTTTCTCTTTTAAAAGGTATCAAAATGGATAAAAGGAAAAACACTTTTGATGATGGTATGAGATGCAATTCCTGGTAAGTTATTAATTTAGATGATGAACAACAATGTAAAATATGAAAATATTTCTTAAACAATTAGTATTGTGATTATTCATCATGAAGTTGGCTAATGGCTGGAATCTCACAAAGCAAGAACCAATTACCATATTTTACATATAGTTAATACTTTGAATAATGAGAATTCGAATAGTGCGAGAAATTTGTGGAACCCATTATTCGCACTAATCGAGGCCTACCTATATAAAAATTTGCCAACTCACCATGTCTAAATTGTGATTCATTTCATATTATCAGATATAAAGAAAAATAAATTATAATTTTAATATTGTAATAGTCTTTTATACCACACCTTGCCATTAACAACAAATCACTATTATTACTGTCAGTTTTTGCCATTACACTTAATGTCCAGCAGAATTTCAGTTTTGTGCTAATATTCTGATTAGTTTAATTTCTTAAATTAACTTATACTTACTTGTTTATATGTTTGATACCACCACAATATATTTTAAGTTTAATAGTTAATTTGAGAATCAAAACTAATTAAGATAAAAATTTATTTATAGCCATAAAATTAAAAGAAATTAACTATTTGTATTTTTCAGCATTAAATCTTTTCATTTATTTTTTACAGCATATTTCAAATATAGTGCAGGTATCTCTTTATTTAAAAACATTCTACTTTAATAAACTGTCTAAATGTGTACTATTTTTCAATTTTTGAAAATAATTTTTACTTTTGCAAAGAAATGAATAAATTAACTATTTGTATTTTTCAGCATTATATCTTTTCATTTATTTTTTACAGCAGATTTCAAATATAGTGCAGGTATCTCTTTATTTAAAAACATTCTAAGATTTTTACTTTAATGAACTATCTAAATGTGTACTATTTTTCAATTTTTGAAAATAATTTTTACTTTTGCAAAGAAATGATTCATCAACAATCAGTTGTCCATTATATTTGTTTAAAATAATGAGTTTATTTTGTTTTAAATAATACTTTATAATCTCTTTTTCACATATTAATAAATTTTGCTTATATATTAATTCTTCAAATTAATTTGGCAGTATGAAAAATAAAAAACAGCTCTTAGGCAGGAAAGTAAAATATAATAATCTTTTATTATATGTAGTAGTGCTTTCGATACAATTATCCTCTTCAGCTACCTTATTATAATGAATATTCGTTATAGTAAGGTAGCTGAAGAGGATAATTGTCTCGAAAGCGCTACTACATATAATAAAAGATTATTATATTTTACTTTCCTGCCTAAGAGCTGTTTTTTATTTTTCATAGTATAAGTTTTGGCAGTGTATTGTATTATAAATAATTGTAATTTGGCAGAATAATTTTATTATTTTTTATCAATTTAATGATATGAATAATTGATTGTTTTATGCTTTACTTGCCTATTCTCATCACTGATTATATCAGAAATAGCTTTACCATCTTACCAATAGCAAATCTTACCAATAGCTTTATATTAAAACAAAATTTTCTTTGGTTTTTCACTGGAAAATCCAAGATCAAATCTGATTTGACATACAGCCACTATCGACACGACTATCTATAATCTGCTTACTGAATTTTTCAAAAACTTTGCAATTACATAGAAATATTTAATTTCATAAAACGATGATTATACATTATTTCAGATGTGTAAAAATCTCTATTATAACATATTTTGTATTCAGATGCAAATCTGAATTTTGATATTTTGAGGTTCTATTGAGAAAGTTAAATCTAGCAT
Organism: Olivierus martensii; assembly: GCA_000484575.1. Lineage (NCBI taxonomy): Eukaryota > Metazoa > Arthropoda > Arachnida > Scorpiones > Buthidae > Olivierus > Olivierus martensii. The sequence goes on from AYEL01062908.1 coordinate 11,606, forward strand.
GTATTCTTTTAAATAACTGAATTATTTTGTATCTGTTAGTTTTAATAAAATAATTATCATAATAAAATTTATAATCATTATATTTTTAACAGATAGTATTGCTATTTTAAATTATAGCTTTCAGAAAGTTTCATTTAATTTTATAAATAATTTATCAGAGTCAAAGCTTTCAGGAATTATGCATAAATTTATGATCAATATTTTTAAAAAAATTTATATTTTAAATAATAAAGTTACAATGATTAGTGTATTTATTGCCATATAATGAAAATCTAATTCTGCTTAGTGCTAATTGATTTTTGAATTTAAACTTAAATTCAAAAATCACTTGGCATTTAGTAACTTTAATAGCAAGAAATAGATTAAATATATAATATATATTGTAAATTACTATATCATATATATGTAGTAATATTTATATACTGATATTTTGAATGTTTTAGCATCAGTAGATAAAATGGCAATGACTTTCTGATAACCAAGAATCAATTGGAAATTTTTATATTGGAATTAATGAGAAATGCATTTTTGATTTATGAATTTTCATCCTTCTAAAATTCAGAGAAATCAAGATATAATTCATGAATGTTATCATTATCTCCACTGCTATTGTAAAGTTTCCTCTATATCAGCGTTTCTCAAACTTTTTTCATTCACGACCCCATTTTTCATTACACGTTTCTCAAACTTTTTTCATTCACGACCCCATTTTTCATTACGAGATTTTTCGCGACGCTATTTTTAATTACGAGATTTATCGCGACCCCAGATATTAAATATGAAATAGTATTAAATATGAAATAAAACATACTAGTACATAAATCATTTACACACTTATTAAAATGATATTAATTATGAAATAAAACATACAAGTACATAAATCATTTACACACTGTTAAATACGACCCTATTTTTCATTGCGAGATTTTTCGCGACCCCAAGTATTAAATATGAAATAGTACAAGTCTTTTTCGTGACCCCAGGTATTAAATATGAAATAAAACATACAAGTACACCATTACGAGATTTTTCGCGACCCCAGGTATTAAATATGAAATAAAACATATTACGAGATTTTTCGCGATCCCAGGTATTAAATATGAAATAAAACATACAAATCTTTTTCGTGACCCCAGGTATTAAATATGAAATAAAACATACAAGTACAGTCATTTACACACTTATTAAGATGAACACAATCAACCAACCACACCGATATATGTTGTCATAAGTTAAATATTGGGCATTTGTGAAATTACATATAAACTCATGTTGTCATACGTTAAATATTGGGCATTTGTGAAATTACATAAAACTGAAATTCAAGTGTTTGAATTTAATTTTCTAAGATGAACACAATCAACCAACTACACTGAAAATTCATACGTTGTCAAGTTAAATGTTGGCATTTGTGAAATTACATAATAAACTGAAATTCAAGTTAATATTGGGTGTTTTGTGAAATTACATATAAACTGAAATTCAAGTGTTTGGTTGGGCGTTTGTGAAATTTAAACTGAAATTCAAGTGTTTGAATTTAATTTTTGCAACCCCAGAATTTCGCTTTGCAACCCCTTTTAGGGTCGCGACCCACAGTTTGAGAAACGCTGCTCTATATGAAATTCAGCAAAGTTTTAGCCAGAAGATAGCAAATATGATGTTGTAAAATATAATAATTTAATATTTGGTTTTTATAAATAAATCATTACTTAATTGATGCCATCTATTATTAGGATAACTCCATATTTCCCAAAAATACTATAGATTTTTGAAAGTGAGATAATTTTTATGTGAAGCTTATGAGATCAAATGTCCTTATATTTTTAAGGAAGAGAAATCCTATATTAGCTTATTGATTCCCACATTTCAGTGCTTTAGTCAATACCATGATTGGCATACCCTTCATGCTGGTTTAGTGCCATAAAACCCTGCATATAATTCAAAACTAAACTACGATAATAATTAATTTTAAATAAAATTCATGTGTAATCCATAAAGATTATTCATTTAGGAAGCATTCATAAATTATATCATACTGTTAAGAGAGAAACATGTAGTAAATCTGTGAAGATAAATAATGTAGATGAAAGAAAATTCATGTTTAATCCATAAAGATTATTCATTTAGGAAGCATTCATAAATTACATCATACTGTTAAGAGAGAAACATGTAGTAAATCTGTGAAGATAAATAATGTAGATGAATCATGCAAATTTTGATGTCATGCTCTAAAAATGGTTAATTTTATATCTATATGACTAAAAAATTTGTTTTATTCTTATAGATTTTTTTCTATAAAATATAAAGATTTTAATGTAACATAATTATTTAGAGATATATCAGGTACAGTGGGTGATCAGTTAACGAACACTTTCGCGAAAGATTTTTATGTTCGGATAATGAACACTTCACAGAACAAACTGTGTGACCCGCGGACTGACGGAATGACAGGTGGGCCAGATGGCCGCGTGGTAAAGTTGTAGCTTATCATCCTAAAAGATCCAGGTCTCACTCCTCCAATTTTTCAGGAGGGGTGGCCTGCCTGTTGAACCTCATTCTTCATCCATCCAGTTGACCCTATCATGGTTTTGGCCAGCCTGTGATGAGCTCTATAAATGGCTGCCGCCAGATAAAAATATCTCACAAAGATATGGCGGCAGCTTAACTAACCCAACGGAATGACAAGCTTAAGCCTTGTGCGTTCGTGAACTTATGGATAAGGATGGGGGAACAATAGTTTTTCCCGATTAAAATGAACTCGGAAACAACTTAAAACAATTCAAAGATTTATTAAAGATGGTAAGAGAGAGATTTTACAATATTTTGATGTTAGAATGGCACCCATACCAGGTTGAGGTCAATAGGCTTGGGGATCTCTACCACGACAATGCTATTAATCACTTCAAAAAAAATCCTGAAGAAGAGAGAAAGCAATCGAAATTGGGCAGATTCTTTAATGAAAAATAAACATAATAGATTAAAATGCAAGATTATATATGTATATATTATTGTTATTACATATAAATAAACATAGTAAGAAATTACATAATTTTTTATTTATGTTTTTTTGGGTCTCCGGAACGAATTAATAGATCGGATTTTTATTTATTTTTTTTTTTGGGTCTCCAGAACGAATTAATCAAATTCCCATAAAAAATTATGATTATTACATATAAATAAATGTAGTAAGAAATTATATAATTTTTTATTTCTATTACATATAAATAAACGTAGTAAGAAATTATATAATTTTTTATTTATTACTACATATAAATAAACGTAGTAAGAAATTATATAATTTTTTATTTATGTTATTAGTCTTCAGAATGAATTAATCAAATTCCCATAAAAACCTATGGTAAATTGACGATCAGTTAACGAACAATTCAGATAACAAACATTGTCTTGGAACGAACGGATTATGTTCATTAACCGATCACCCACCGTATTTGTTATAAAATATGAAAATATATTTAGTTCTAAAACATAATTACATCAATTTATTTAAAGGTTTATTTAAATAAAAACAGAGCACTTCTTGAAGGAATGACAGGTGGGCCGGATGGCCGCGTGGTAAAGTTGTAGCTTATCATCCTAGAAGATCCAGGTCTCACACCTCCAATTTTTCAGGAGGGGTGGCCTGCCTGTTGAACCTCATTCTTCATCCATCCAGTTGACCCTATCATGGTTTTGGCCAGCCTGTGATGAGCTCTATAAATGGCTGCCGCCAGATAAAAATATCTCACAAAGATATGGCGGCAGCTTAACTAACCCAACGGAATGACAAGCTTAAGCCTTGTGCGTTCGTGAACTTATGGATAAGGATGGGGGAACAATAGTTTTTCCCGATTAAAATGAACTCGGAAACAACTTAAAACAATTCAAAGATTTATTAAAGATGGTAAGAGAGAGATTTTACAATATTTTGATGTTAGAATGGCACCCATACCAGGTTGAGGTCAATAGGCTTGGGGATCTCTACCACGACAATGCTATTAATCACTTCAAAAAAAATCCTGAAGAAGAGAGAAAGCAATCGAAATTGGGCAGATTCTTTAATGAAAAATAAACATAATAGATTAAAATGCAAGATTATATATGTATATATTATTGTTATTACATATAAATAAACATAGTAAGAAATTATATAATTTTTTATTTGTTTTTTTTCCTGGCGATGGATGGCACACAACAACATATGACATTATGATTTATTGGTAAAAAAGTAATACTGCATGATCCCACCACCCCACTGCTATAAGAAGATATTTTTATATAAAAAAGAACTTTATTAAAAATGAACTGATATTAAAAATTTTTAAATAAATATTATAATAATATTATGATGTATGTATGTTAATAATTTAAATGTTTGAATTCTATGTTCTGTTTCCGAATTCTATGTAACCGCCTCCATTTAAAAAGTTATTCTAATGTTCGGGTTTGTAAGTTACTGAAGCGGGTCAATAAATTGACTGAAAACATTTTAAATAAATTTGTTTTTTGTGATATCTCTACCTGCTTTAAAGGCTCGTATTTTTTCTAGACTCTTTAGACTCCAGCAGGTGTAAAATTAATTTTAGTATCATACAGTACTAACTTACAAGGGGAGGACACAGCTGACCCCCCACCGATTTTGATCCGCTTGTGTATGGTGAAAATACATCAAAAATGAGTGAAAACGTGTCCGAGCTTTTGGAGAGGACACAGCTGACCCCCCACCGATTTTGATCCGCTTGCGTATGGTGAGAACACAGCTGACCCCCCACCGATTTTGATCCGCTTGCATATGGTGAAAATTCAAAAATGAGTGAACACGTGTCCGAGATTTTCATTGAATATGGCCTTATAATTGTATTTTTTAACACTTGAAAAATCGAACTTTTGATAATTCAGCTTAAAAACGATAGATAGAGAACCGATCAGCTGTAGCGCAGATGGCGTAGTCGATAACAACATATCCATATGTGCGCAGATGGTGCACTCGATAAATACGTGGCTCGTAATCTGAAGGATCACCAGGTGCACAGATGGCGTACTTGATAAATACGTGGGGTAATCTGAAGGTAGTGGGTTCGAATTCCGGTTGATGTGCATTTTTTTTTTTTATGCATTGAAAAATTATTTTTTATTTTTTTCTATTTTGTTATTTTTATGTACTGTACATTTTATTTTATTTTAATTATCATTAATTTTATATATACTGGTTATCACATAATTCGTATGCATTAATCGGGCTGTTATAGCATAGTTCCAAACATAAAGATCTTTTGTGAAAATGTTATTGGTTAACAAATGTTCGTTAACCAATCACCCGCTATACTCCCACACAGTATACACTCACACAGTACTCAGTCAAAAGAGCAAAGTGATATGCTTGTAGATGGGCTGTTATAGCATCGTTCCAAACATAAAAATCTTTTGTGAAAATGTTATTGGTTAACAAATGTTCGTTAACCAATCATCCGCTATATTCCCACACAGTATACACTCACACAGTACTCAGTCAAAAGAGCAAAGTGATATGCTTGTAGGCAGTGTTACAAAATCTGGTTTATAGAAATCATAGTTGAGACCAATCAAACATATGTCCTCAACTATGATCCTGTAACTGCTAACATCATAAGAAAGGTCACAAAAAAACTCTGGTACCACTCCTGTGTATAAAAGAAATAGAACAATTTTTTCACTACTCCATAATGACAAGGATCATATAGACCGCCTTAGAAAATCGGGTGTGTATATAATACCTGTGCACAACAACACCTTGGATCGACCCCAGCAGTATGTAGGTGGAACCAAACGGAGCTTGCAAAAAAGAATTGCGGAGCATAAAAAAATGATATCCAGAAAGCTAATTTGACTACTGCATTGGCACAGGCAACGTACACTTATAATGTGGATGTTACATGGGGAGAAGTGACTGTAGTACGTCAAATTGACCACTCATATGCGATACCAACCTTGGAAGCCATGGAAATAAAAAAACATAGGCCCAATCACGATCTACTGAATGATAACAGCACAGAAGATCTCCCAGCATCCTGGCAATGGGTGGCACGCAACAACATATGACGTTATGATTTATTGGTAAAAAGTAATACTGCATGATCCCACCACCCCACTGCTATAAGAAGATATTTTTATATAAAAAAGAACTTTATTAAAAATGAACTGATATTAAAAATTTTTAAATAAATATTATAATAATATTATGATGTATGTATGTTAATAATTTAAATGTTTGAATTCTATGTTCTGTTTCCGAATTCTATGTAACCGCCTCCATTTAAAAAGTTATTCTAATGTTCGGGTTTGTAAGTTACTGAAGCGGGTCAATAAATTGACTGAAAACATTTTAAATAAATTTGTTTTTTGTGATATCTCTACTAAGAACATAAATAACAATTATGACTAAATAAATGCAAAAATTTGGTTGACACTTGAAAATTTATTTTTTCTTACTTTTATCTAGAGTTTGTGTGGCTAATTGAGAGTTTTGGATTGTATGGTTGCTCATTTCTTGTGTTATTCTAATGTTCAGGTTTGTAAGTTACTGAAGTGGGTCAATAAATTGACCGAAAACATTTTAAATAAATTTGTTTTTTGTGATCCTATACCTGCTTTAAAGGCTCGTATTTTTTCTAGACTGTATGATACTAACTTAGTATCAATTTCATTAGAAAATTATTTTTATTTAACCTATTATTTTTAATGGATAAATTTATTAATCTGCCTATTGTTCATAAAGGAGCATCCATAAACTATGTCATGTTATTCTGAACACTTTTCGATCCTCTTTCTCTTTGTGATTTTTTGTCATACAAGTTAAATCTCATGATGGCAACACAGATTTGAAGGTCCTCTCCTTCTATTTAAGAATTTTTTCTCCAATTTTATGTAAAAAATGTACTACACAAAATATTGGAAGATACAAATTACACATAATCAAATTTCTAAATAAACCTTTAACAATACTATTAAACTGCTTCAACTAAAACTACTTAAATAAAAACACAGCACTTCTTATGTACTACACAAAATAGTGGAAGATACAAATTACACATAATCAAATTTCTAAATAAATTTTTAACAATACTATTAAACTGCTTCAACTAAAACTACTTAAATAAAA
>AYEL01062909.1:0-11491 GCA_000484575.1 Olivierus martensii
TTTCGAAACAAATCGGGAATTATCAAGTGCTTTAAGAGCAGCCTGACTTCAGATAGGATAAACCAGCATAATCCCTATCAAGATTAATATTAACACGTGCAGAAATAGCAAAAATTTCTGCTTGAAAGACAGTGGCAAACCGCCCGACATCCGAGTCCCTTCGCAGTAACCCACCGCCCCAACGCCAGTAGTGGTTTTAGAACCGTCTGTAAACCAGACCAAACCAACCTTGATACTGTGCCCAAATCCCCCTCCCCAGCATTCCAATCTGGGAAAAACAACAGTGAAAGGCCGGAAGAAGTTAAATTTAGGCACCATGTAGTCCTTAACCATCCCAAGAATGTTACAGTGTAACCAATCCCACCCAAAAGACAAATGCTCCACCTTATGGATCCAAGAAATCCCTCTCCCAGAAGAATGAAGCCAATAATAGCCCTCCCGTGCACTCGCCTCAACAAACAAATGCAGAGGAGGAATGCACAAGAGGACCTCGAGAGCGGCAGTATGAGCAGTTTTCATAGCCCCAGTAATGCCCAAACAAGCCAGCCTTTGAATCCTTCCAAGTTCGACCTGACAAGTCTTAAGTAAGACCCTACACCACCATACAATGGCAGCATATGTAAGAATTGGTCTCACAACCATGGGAAATATTTATGCAGTTTCCAAGTCAATCCCTTGTGTGACAATAATATCAAGGCATTTGACTTCAATAAAAACTAATCTTTTCCAAAAAGTGCTGGTATGGAAAATCTCATGAACTGTCTTCTTCATGTATCATAAATGTACATTACAGTCTTTGCTGAATTAACAATTAATCCAACCTTATCATACTATTTAGAAACTGAAACTAATGGAAACTACATCTGATAATTAAAATATAACCTATAATGTAAATATTAGAAAATCAACTTTTAGCTCACTGGATATAAAAGTCATTTATACCATAGATTCAGATACACCACATGTTTACATGCTCCCTATCTGTTTGAAAGAAATTCTGAGGCTGTCTATTATAGCACAGTTGTTTTGTAATGAGAGTTTGATGCCTACTCTGCATATCTGTGTTATAACTGAAGAGCGACGTAGTAATCCAAGATTTATAATATTGAATACATCTCACAAGGGGGCCCATTTGAATGTGACTCAGATTTGGACTAAATTTTACAGGATGGTAGTGGTCCATATGTTGATTCATCTGACAAAATCATAGTTGTAGTCAACCAATTTTTTTTAATAAATTTTTAAATTTTGTGATTTTCATCATTTCCTTTAATTACAATAGTTCTGCTAAAAATTTCAATATTCGAATGGTAGCATTGGTAGCATAACTAACTGCTATGCATATAATGCAGGTTCGAGTCCTGATGAAAACTTTTTTATATCAATAAAGGTAATTTTTGTTTAAATTTATTCATTTTTATATTATTTTTTTAGTCTCATTCTTTTCCATTATAAATACTTTATATTTATGGCATATTAACTGCCATAAATAAAAGTTAAACATTCATAAAGAAGCATTTCAAACCACATATATAGATATACAGTATGACTGGGTTTGTAATAAAAATCTCCATTTATGAAATTAGAAAAATCAAACTAGTAGCCAAGAAACAGAAGTAGCACACCCTCTAATCTTACCAGCAAATTATATAAATTACTTCCAATCCTAAATCATGATAAGATAGTAATCTAACTGAATTAAAGCTTATCTACTTATAATGTTAATAATAACAAATAAGAATTCTTTGATATTTATTTGGCATAGATAATTTTTTTATTATTAAAATTTGATTGATTTTAATGGCTATGTTTTCATTTCTTTAAATAAATAAAATCATTGTACATTCATAAATAATTGATTTTGTTGGCCTTTACTATTTTATTGTCATCAAATTGCATTGTGGAGAATGGAACTCCCAAGTTTAGCATTATGCAAGGTAAATAAAGAGATTCTCTTTATTTACCTTGAGCATTACGTCTATGGAAAACTGAGTCTTAGTTAAAGCACTCTCCACGAATGAATTAACTTGTAAATTCAGAAACTACATGTAATCATAAAGTGTGAAATCTTACAAAAAAAATCAGAGCTGAGGAAATAAAGAAAACCAATTATAATATAGAATGAAGAATATTTTAGTTGTGAAGACTACTTACCAGAATACAGCATGATCATCTCTCAGTATTGCTGGATGCATCATTTGTTGTCTTCACATCTGTTTGATGCTATGTCATCATAAGTGTATACACATGTTTCTCGAGATCCTAACATTTTTAGATTATGAACATGAAATTTTATTTTCAAATTTCACAAAATTTCAAAAACTCTTCAATAATTTTAAATGATATGAGAGTAAAATGCTCTAGTAATCAATATACTGTAATGTAAAATTACACAGTCAGTTAATATATTATGGCAGTATTTCAAGATGGTGGCAATTACACCAAGAAATCTTCACTTTAAAATCGGAACTTTTTGTTCAAATTTCTGAAATAAAAACTTCTAATTGGTCATATTGTGAAATGTATTACAAAACACAATGTATAAAGTTAGTTCAGTACTTTTAGGGGCCAAATAACAGCAGTATTTGAGTTACAAACAAAACTTATGCAGGAATTATGTTTGTAACTTGAGGAATACATGTATTAATTTAGTAGTGATCATCAAGAACATTTTTGAAATAACATTTTAGTAATGTTCAGTGATCTGCACAGTGTAGCATTTCAACTTACTGATGTGAAAAATTTTAGTGTTATTTTTTTACAATATTAGGTTAATTTTAGTTTCAATTCAAATGTTATGAGTTATTGGCATTTCCTCAATGCTAATGTTTTGAAGAATGTTTTGTTGTATTTCAACCCATGCCAATGTAAAAGAGTGATGCTTTCTATAGTGCTGCTCTACATTGATTATCATCAATGTACTGTTTGGTATTTTAAAATTTAATAGTATATATTGTATAATTACATTTTCTGTCAGATTAGATATATAATTGTTAGATAACTATTATAGTACTTTATTATTGCTTAAATTAAATCTAATACAGATAGGCCTCGATTAGCGCGACTTCGAATAGCGTGAATTCGATTAGTGCGACTTAAAAAATTGATACCGTTATTCGGTTAGTGCGAGATGATTCGATTAGCGCGAGTTGTAAACACATATCAGTCTTACTAACAAAGCCAGATCAGTCTTACTAACAAAGCTCCTTATATGATGTCAATTAACAAATGAATTAAAAAATTGATACCGTTATTCGGTTAGCGCGAGAAAAGATTCGATTTTTGAGAGTTGTAAACACAGATCAGTCTTACTAACAAAGCTCCTTTTATGAAGATCGGATACACAGATCAGTCTTACTAACAAAGCTCCTTTTATGATGTCAATTAGTTATTCGGTTAGTGCGAGAAAAGATTCGATTAGTGCGAGTTGTAAACGATACCGTTATTCAGTTAGTGCGAGAAAAGATTCGATTAGTGCGAGTTGTAAACAGATCATGTCTTACTAACAAAGCTCCTTTTATGATGTCAATTAACAAATTATCGATTAGTGCGAGAAAATATTCGATTAGTGCGAGTTTTAAGCACAGACCAGCAAAGCTCCTTTTATGATGTCAATTAAAAATTACCGTTAATTTTCGGTTAGTAAAACCGGACGAGGAGCAGTCTAAAGATTCGATTAGTGCGAGTTGTAAACATAGATCAGTCTTACTAACAAAATTCCTTTTATGATGTCAATTAACAAATTACCATTAATTTTCGGTTAGTCGACCGGACGAGGAGCAGTCCAAGAACAGTCACTTGGCTTTGAAGGGGTAATAGACGAAGAGCAGTCCAAGAACGGTCACACGATTTTGAAGGGGTGAAACCTATGATGTCAATTAACAAATTACCGTTAATTTTCGGTTAGTAAAACCGATGAGGAGCAGTCCAAGAACAGTCACTTGGCTCTGAAGGGGTGAAACATCAGAATAGTAGTCCAAGAACAGTCACTTGGCTTTGAAGGGGTGAAACACCAGATCAATTAACAAATTACCGTTAATTTTCGGTTAGTAAAACCGGACGAGGACAGTCCAAGAACAGTCACTTGGCTTTGAAGGGGTGAAATATCAGAAAGATGATTAACAAATTACCGTTAATTTTCGGTTAGTAAAACTGGACGAGGAGCTGCCAAGAACGGTCACACGATTTTGAAGGGGTGAAACATCAGAAAGATGACACCACAACGGTCACACGATTTTGAAGGGGTGAAACATCAGAAAGATGGGTTTTTACTTTTTCTGGACACACGATTTTGAAGGGGTGAAACATCAGAAAGATGGGCTTTTTGTGTCACACGATTTTGAAGGGGTGAAACATCAGAAAGATGGGCTTTTTGATTAACTGTTTAACATTATTGTACTGTGCATTCTATTTTTAGGTTTGATATCGATTATAGTATAGTATTATTTAGCTTTGCTACAGTATAGTACAGAATTTTCTTTTTTAAAAAGTACTGTATCGAAATGGATAAAAGGAAGAATGCTATTTATTAATTTCTATTGAATTATATCAAGGGATTAATTTGGCAATATTAGGTTCAATTGGAGTAATTCCCTTGAAGTATGGCTAAAAATTTTATGCTATTATTGCTTATTTTTAATTAATTAATTATTGTATAATATTTACTATTATAAAATAATTATTGCATAGTATTAATTAATTATATTATGCAATAATTTAGTTATTATTGCATAATAATTTATTGTATTATATTTTATTTAATGTATCTTACTGTAACTTACTTAAGTTTGCCCATAAATTGATGCATTTATGTATTTTGCTTTTATTTTCACTATACAGGGTGTAAATTATCTCCTTCAAAAAAACTACACTACGACGTAGACGAAATTCAGGTGATTAAAAGTGATATAAGACACTTGGGGTCGCAAATCGCAAGCCCGGGCGGGGCGAAGGAGAAGAGCTGCAATGTCATTGCAGAAAAACTGCACCGTTGACTGTTGATTAATTTAGTTTAACCAGTTCGACAAGGTACACTGTTCTTATGGATCAGTTTGACAACAACGAGTTAGCCAACATGTACATGTGTTTTGGCGAAGCTCATGGTAATGCACTGGCAGCAAGACGACTGTACCGAGCGCGCTATCCTCAGCGAGTATTGCCTACTTACGAGACTTTCAGCTTAGTTTGAGGTTCAATTTACAGCATTGCTTGCGATTTGCGACCCTAAGTCTTATATCACTTTAATCGCCTGAATTTCGTCTACATCTGTAGTGTAGTTTTTTTGAAGAAGATAATTTACAGATCGGAAGAGCGTCGATAGTGTAGTTTTTTGAAGGAGATAATTTACACCCTGTATATTTATTCTCTTTTTTTGTTTTTTAATTTAACATAATACTTAATAATGTATTTATATTGTTCATGCAATGATATTTGTATGCAGTTGTTTTATAATAAATTCTGTTGGTTGCTCTTTTACTTTTTCTCCTAATGGCTTGTCACCCTTTCTTCCTTTTTTTAGTTTTCCACTAAGAAAAGGAACTTTCACATTCTTTTTACTTTGTTTCATTCTTCTACAAATTCTATTTCTTTCATTATCATTTTATTTAAAGCATTATTATATGTAGGTATCCTATATGTAACTTTTGTATATTCTCATACTTATCATTTTTCAGAGGCAAAAATTGTCAATTGCCTTGTATATGCAGTCTTTTGTTTTTGTCTTTCTTTCAATTTTTCTCACCACACTGCTCAAGGCTGGATTGTGTTTTACTCAGGTATACTTCAACCTTCTTTCAGTTGTAATATTGTAAAATTGTAATATCTGAAATATTACAGAATTGTAGAGTAATAGACTCTACAATTCTATAATATTTCAAGACTTTTCTATAGACTATCTGTTATATGAAATGTATATCAATCTTGCATTTGTGACAGTTATTGTACTCATATTTTATCCTCATTTCTTGTGTACTGAATGTGGATCCTTCTTAACAAGGCTTTAAAAGTTGGCTTCTTGTTTGTATAGGTTCTTTTGACCATGTTGGTATCATTACTGGGGTATGTTGTTTCTTTTTATGAAGTATTCTCTTCCTGTCATATTTATATGGACATCTAGAAAGAGGAAGTTTACTATGGCTATCTGTTCTATTTTTAATTTTATTCCTAGAGTATCAGTCTTTTTATCACACTGATTCTTCTACCCTTTGCTCAGACTTCCAAGTTATACATATGTCATCTACATAACATGTATATAGCTTTATATCCCCATTGTATTGTCCAAGAATTTGATGCTCCTTATACCTTATGATTTTTACCATTATACCAGCTATATGGCACCAATATGTATTTCTTTTGAATGCTTATAATACTTTCCTCTAGATGTAAAGTATGAATCATATATTATTAAATGACTTTTCATAGAAATGAATTATCATCATAGAGAAAGCAAATAGAGTATTTGAAATACTTGTTAAAAGTTTTCATTTTGCATGTTTTCAATTTATGCAATCATTTCCAGTACTACCTACCACACAACTACAAAAACTATGTGTGATATGTGTGATGTGTCTGTGATGAAGGAGATAATTTACACCCTGTATATAAAATTCAACTCTCTTTAGGCCATTACTTTACATGGCAAGATAGATTGCATACTCCAGTGATCTTTCTGGGCTATCGGTACTTCAACTTTGCCATAATTGCTTGAAGTTAGGACTTGCCTGACAAAGTAGTGCCTGGGGTTTCCTAGGACCCTCAAGGGAGTCTCAGATAACCCCAATCACCACCACTTCTCCACTAGACTATAAAATCGTTTGACTGATCATCAATATGATGAAATTTTTACTTATGAGTTTCAAAGCTCAAAGGAAAGAAAACCAGATTGCCAAACACAGATTCAAAACTGGACTGGATAAAGGACAACAAGAATGGAAATGAAAGAATGAATGGAGATTGGATGTGACATAAGATAAACAATAAATTAAAAATTTATCAGATTTTTAATTTACTGTTAAATGGAGATAATGTGAATAAAAAAGTGAAAGGGGGAATGAACAAGAACTTGTGAATGAAATATGTAAATATAGAATAGATATGTTCTGTGTGAGAGAAACATATCAAAAGGAATGTCATTTGAGTGTGTAAGGATTGACATTGTGGGAATATGGTCTGGGGTAAAAGATAACAAGTAAGCGAGAATTATGTTATCTGATGAATAAAAGAACAAAAAGTTATGTTAGAATTAAGCGTTTAAAAGACAAAAAAATATGGGTAAAAATGAAATTTGGACTGCAAAGTGTTTCTGATAGTGGCATATGTTTCTGTGAATGATATGATATGAGTGAGAATGAAAAAGAAGTTCTGGAGTGACTTGAATGATGCGATAAATGAAAATTGTAGCACTGTGCAAGTGATTGTGGCTGGAGATTTGAATAGCTCTTGATGTGGAATGAGATGGTGGAAGGATTGATTGAGAAATATGGATAACGTAGAATGAAAGAAGGGGAAGTGACTGAAGTAGGTTTGTGCAGAGTGTTATCTGCCTCAGACCTTTTCTTTAGATGCACGGTTATCCATCAATACACTTGAGAAAGGCATGAGAGAAATCAAATGATTGATTGAGTTTGTGTGTGTAATGAAAGATTGGAAGGTGATCTCTAGAATGAACCTACTGAGAGGATGGAGAAAAGCAAAGAGGACAAAAGAAGTATGGATGCAAGTGAAAATGGAGAATTTGTGTGTGAAGCAAGAATATATGAGGAGAAAGGGTGCAAAAAGGGTTGGGTCAAGTGGATGAAAATATATGCAATGTGTAGATTGTGTGGACACACTTTAAGGAGTGTGTAGTGAGAGTGTTGTAAGAGTAATAGTTGGTGAAGTGAGAATAGGTAGAAAGAAAGGTGTTGTATGTTGGAATGAAGAAGTGGCACATGCAGGGCCACCGAGAGAAATTTTCGGGCCCATTACAAGTCTGTGGTCTGGGCCCTACTTAAAAAAGTGTATCACTTTGGCACACAAAAGTTATATAGCTGAGATACACAAAAGTGTATCTCAGCCATATAAAACATTAAGTCCTTCTTTTAGGAATCTTTTTTTCTTTACTCCTCTTTCCTCACAACCTGTCACTTCCTTTCTGTTTCACTAGACTAAATTTAATGCACAGTCCTATATTCCTTTTGTAATAAATAAATAAATAATATAAAACATTCAGCATTTATTTAAAAAAGGCAAACAATAAATTCAAAATTTCATACATACATATAAACAATTTTATATATGTTACCTTTAAAATAGTTTATTTTGATACGGCTGCTTTGGGTGCTCTGTCGGCAACCTGCGAACTATCGGACACATTATGTGACACTTCAAACTCGATGGTTTGGCCCTTTTCGATGCCAGGCCTGTGACAAAAATTATGGTTGTCACCCCCTCTCAGCGGCCCTGGGCACATGCTATGGCTGAGAAGAAGAAAGTATATTTGGGAATGTTAAATGGAAATGTGAAGGCAGAAGAGTATAAGAAAGATTGTGCAAAAATAGTGAAAGACAATAAAAAGAGAGAGGTGAGGGAAACAAATGAGAAATTGCAGAATGATTTTGAAAGGCATAAAAGAATTTTCTAGAAGTATATGAAAAATATGAGAAGGGAACGAAATATGAGTAAGTCTGGTGTGAAAGATAAAATTGCTGGAATATAGTGGGATGAATCAAAGGTAGTTAATAGATGAAGAGAGTATTTCCATAAGCTTCACAAATCTATTGCAGAAAGGCTTCATTCTTCTGGGAGAGTGATTTCTTGAACCCATAAGGTGGAGCATCTGTCTTTTGAGTGGGACAGGATACACTGTAACATTCTTGGGATGGTTAAAGATTACATGGTACCTAAATTTAACTTCTTCCAGCCCTTCACTGTAGTTTTTCCTAGTTTGGAGAGCTGGGAGGGAGGATTTGGGTGCAGTATCAAGGGTGGTTTTGTCTGGTTTACAGATGGTTCTAAAACCACTACTGGTGTTGGGGCAGGGGTTTGCTGCGAAGACGCAGATGTTTTATTCCTATTCCCTTGGGCAGTTTGCCACTGTCTTTCAGGCAGAAATTTTTGCTATTTCTGCATGTGTTAGAATTACTCTTGATAGGGATTATGTAGATAAACATATTTTTATCCTATCTGACAGTCAGGCTGCTCTTAAAGCTGGTCAAACATATTTTTATCCTATCTGACAGTCAGGCTGCTCTTAAAGCACTTGATTTATTTTTATCCTATCTGACAGTCAGGCTGCTCTTAAAGCACTTGATAAATTCCCATATTTTTTCCTATCTGACAGTCAGGCTGCTCTTAAAGCACTTGATAATTCCGTGTATGGGAATGCCGCCTTCTCATTGGAAAACTGGCCACCAAGAACAAAATGCTGCCTTCTCATTGGGAAACTGGCCACCAAGAACAGGGTACAACTGCCTTCTCATTGGGAAACTGGCCATCAAGAACAGGGTACAACTGGTTTGGGTGCCGGGACACATGTCAGGCTGCTCTTAAAGAACTTGATAATTCCCGTTTTGTTTCTAAACTAGTATGGGAATGCCGCCTATTATTGGGAAACTGGCCACCAAGAACAGGGTTCAACTGGTTTGGGTACATTTGTTTTGAAACTAGTCTGGGAATGCCGTCTTCTCATTGAGGAACTGGCTATCAAGAACAGGGTCACTTGTTTGGGTGCTGGGGCACAAGGGGATTGGGGGTAATGAGGTTGCTGATAGGCTTGCCAATGAAGGGGCTTCTTGTCCCTTTTTTTGGACCTGAGCCTGTCCTGGACATTGGTTTGATGTCTTTGGGCGGGTTGTCAGGGCTTGTTGGCGGCCCAGCATCTCACTTTCTGGAGGTCTATCTCTGGTCTTAGGCATGCGAAGGCTCTCATTTTGGGTTGCTCTGTTCAGCGAATTAAAGGGTTGCTTTCTCTGAATAAACATGAAGTTAGGATTGTTACAGGGCTTCTTACAGGGCACTGTAGCTTGCTGACAGTCCTATGTGTAGAAGATGTCAATATGAGGAGGAAACTCCTCTCCACATTTTGTGTGAATGTGTGGCCCTTTATTGATAGTCCTATGTGTAGAAGATGTCAATATGAGGAGGAAATTCCTGTTCACATTCTGTGTGAATGTGTGGCCCTTTTGTGGCTTAGGCGTGATCTATGGGGATGTATTTTTCTGTTCCCGAGGATCTTGCTTCTGTCCCATTGTGGGATGTATTTTTCTGTTCCCGAGGATCTTACTTCTGTCCCATTGAAGAATGAATGTGTAGCCCTTTCGTGGCTTAGGCGTGATCTCTTGGGGATGTGTATTTTCCTGTTCTGGAGGATATGGCTTAGGCTTGATCTCTTGGGGATGTATTTTCCTGTTCCCGAGGATCTTGCTTCTGTTGGGGATGTATTTTCCTGTTCCAGAGGATCTTGCTACTGTCCCATTGAGAAAAATACTGTCTTTTGTTTTAAAGACTGGTCTTCTTCTAGAATGATTAGGAAGATTAGATTGGGGGTGCACAATAGACCATTATTGGTCGCAGTGCTTGGACTGGGTAGGCTCCTCCCTTTTCTACTACTACTACTACTACTATTAAATATCGCCCCTGTATGTATATCTCTCTATAGATTCCTATTGACTAATTTACAAATAGATCGGACATTCCCAGAATTATGCAGAGAACCTGCAGACCTCCTTTGCCGAAACTCCTTCCTCAAGTTTAAAGGTAAGTATTACAAACAAACAAAAGATGTACCCATAGGTTGCCCTTGCAGGGGAACTTGCCAAGCTGGTAGTACGATCTGTAGAAGAGACCAAAGTGGATAGTATAATAAGGGAGGCACACTTTTATGTCATATACGTCAATGATATATTCATAATCTGGAAGAATACAGACCATTCACAGGAGCTGCTTAAGATGTTTACCGATGAGGCCTATGGGCTAAAACTGAACATGGAACAGAATGAAAAGAAAGCCATCATTTTCTAGATGTCATGATCCACATTTCAAATGGTGCTGTACAAACGACAGTGTATAGTAAACCATAAATCGCACCAGTCATAATTCCAAAGTGGTCAAATGATAAGTGGACCTACAAGAAAGCAGCATTGAGAGCTTATTAACCTAGGGCTGTCTCCCACCATAGCAGTGATGCCTTAAGAGAGGAAGAAGTGCAAGCAATCATAACAATAGCAAAGAAGCATGCATATAGCAAGCCTTTAATAAGAACACTGTATAAAGAAATTACTGCAAGTAAAACATCTAAATAGAAGAATGACAAAAGGCAAATAGCCAAGGAACCTCTCCCCAGAACAACAAACAACTGTGAACTTCAAGGTAGTCCCAGATGCCATGAGAGCCTCAAAAACAGTTAAGAGAATCCTTAAAAAGACAAAGAAAAACCCAGCATTTAAGAGGGGACAAACAGTTTTCCAAGCAGTAAAGAATATTAAAGATAAATATAGCCATAGAGAAACTATAG
>AYEL01062919.1:0-10709 GCA_000484575.1 Olivierus martensii
TAGTGCTGTTTTTTGGAATTAGTGGATTATTGTATAAGTTTGTCAAATTTAGAAATACAGCTGATTCTCATTATTTGTGGTAGTTACGTTCTGTAAATTCTTCATGAATACTGAATTAGCGAATACTGAACCATTGTGTCTATGGGAAATATACAGTTAGGTTCCTGTGAACCTTTCGTAACTGCTCAGCGAGAATCCACAAATATGCGTGAAAATTGAATTTGTGGTTACAAATAAATTTTTGCGAATAGTCGAATATGCAAACAGGGAATCCGCGAATACCGAGAATTGACTATATATGCAAATTATTGCATCACACCTGTAAACTAAATAAATACTAAGGATGTATTTGTTTTTTTCTTTTTTTCTGACTACAAAACCATCTAATTAGCTTATTTGGGCATTTTCCCAAATTGTTACAATAATGTTTGATACAATGCATCATTTGACTCATAACTAATTCACTAATGCATTTCCAGTTGTGAGGTATTAAGAGGGTTGTGAGGTGTATAAAAACATTTTTATTATTTGCATTGCTCACTATTGCTGAACATTGCCAGAACTACAATATTTCCAAATACAACAACCAGATAGTTGAATATGTTACTTATGGATCAGTGAGGCAATAATTTTTTTCATTACTGTACATATAGCAAATATTTTTATTTTGCTATATTAATTACATAATAATTTACAGAATAATATAAAGTAGAAGAAACTGCTTGTACTTTGTAACTATTTAAACAGACTATAACAGCACTTTCAGCAGTAAGAATGTAGTTAATTTGAATAAATGTATATAAACGTTTTCGGCTAATGACGCCATTCTCAAGTAGTATTCTATTACTAACAGAAATTCGAATCAGAAGGATATAAAATAGATTCTATTTTATATCCTTCTGATTCGAATTTCTGTTAGTAATAGAATACTACTTGAGAATGGCGTCATTAGCCGAAAACGTTTGTAGTTATTTTGATTATATATTCTTACTGCTGAAAGTATTATTATTTAAAGAGACTATAACAGCAATTTACAAAAGTAAATTAATTTTACATAACATTATGGCCTTGCACCCACATGCAATTTGCACTTGTGTGATTGTTTGGTCAACCAAACATCTCTCTGCACCCACATAAGTGACTAAACAGTTGCTGACAACTCATTTTCTAGGTCAGTTATACCAATTTTCTACAATAGTTTGGCAAACTTCTGTTCAAAGTTGAGCAATTAAATTCCTATTGGAATGTTCCTTCATGACTTTAGTCTAAACCAGTCTTATATAATAAACTGTTGACAAACTTCTGTTCAAAGTTGAGCAATTAAATTCCTATTGGAATAAGAAAGATAAAAAACAGCTCATAGGCAGGAACGTATAATAGAATAAAGTTTTTATTAGCAGTGTATGGTTTTTTAAGTAATTTTCCTATTGGAATGTTCCTTCATGACTTTAGTCTAAACCAGTCTTATATAATAAACTGGTTCTGTAAATTTTTTGGTCCAATCATCGGTATCCATTTCCTCTTACTAGTAAATACAATATATTCAATGTGTATTTCTTTATGGATATTTATAATCAAATATTAACGTATTCAATAAGAATATTCATTTTTACAGATATTATAAATATGAAACTAGTTTTAAATTTTACATACTTATTTATATAGCCCACCAAAAACTCAAAAGCAAATGACAAATTTACATCCAGATATATTCGTACTGATTTGTACAACTGTTTGGCTGTAAGTGGGCACAGACTGATACAAAGCTATATGTCACATCCTAGTTGGATGATCATTTAATTTGTGACAGGCCACAAACTGTTTAATCTGCCAACAAAAGAGTTGCTAATGGGCACAGTCTCATAGAAGTCATTTGTTCTCACTCCTACAATTAAACAGTTAACCGACTGATAATTGCATGTGGGCGCAGGGCCTATGAAGATTACAAGTGTTTCATACATATCAGGGAACTCTTGAAATGGTTTGAAAAATAACGAAAAATTTTTATTCTTTTCCAATAAATATATTTTTGGAGTATAAAATAAGATAAAAATGCAGTTAAGAAACATTGTTTAAAACTATAATAAAATTATTTAAATTTTTTAATCTAAAAAAAAAATACAATTATGTAAAAAGCAAACTTAATTTCTATGAAATCTAATTCACTAATGTTTTAAGATACATTTTTTTCATGGAATCTTTTTCATTAATAAAATTTTACCCTCCAAAATTTTCAAACTTTGTACATAATTTTATATCATTCCAAAATAATTTTTAAGCTATGTTGTTTCCTCTTTAGGAAATGCAATTGTTTTTTACTTAAGTTTATAGATTGTAAAAAGAACACAACAATTTTGTTTACACAAAATTTAGAGATCTTTTGTCTGTTTTCTTTTAATTGTGATTAAATAAAAATGGCAGTGATTATCACTATATATAATATTAATAAGTTGTTGAATAATAAAAGTTCAACAAGACTGCACAAAACAAAAACAAAAAAAATAAAGGGCTTTGCATTTTTACTTTTAAGTTTTGAATATTGAGATGCATTTCTAAGTCAAATGAATTTTCAGTGATTGAATATTTAAAAATTTTTCTATAGTTGGATCTGTCTTAACAAGTTATAAATTTTCCAAATGATTGTCCTAAATAGCATAAAGACTATTAAAAATCTATTGAATCTTATATAAAATTGAATGCAAATTAACTGGATTTTCGATAAAATTGCAGCCTGTTAGTATCAATTATTAACTATTACACATTTCTTATAACATCAAAATTTGTACTAATATAACAATTAGATAAAGTGATAATTTAAAAATTAGTTCTAAGATTCAAATTGCAACAATCTTTATACAAAAAATAAAATAAAAGCAGCATTCATTTAAATATTGTGCATATATATTGTTTCTGAATATTTATTATTTTTGTTAAAGACAACTTTTCTATTGAAATCTGATTTTTAAATAAAATAAAATTACAATATGTTTAATAATCCAAACAACAAATTTGTCTTCAGACACATAATTTCAGTTTTAATTCAGAGCAAGTTCACTTTACTTATTCGAAGCTTCTAATGGACTGAATGTGATTATATTCCCAAAAAAATAGCCTTGCATAAAAATTACTTCTTGAAAATATGATAAATAAAATAATCAAGCACAAGCAATAGGATATATGAAAGAAAATACTTTACTTATTCGAAGCTTCTAATGGACTGAATGTGATTATATTTCCCAAAAAAATAGCCTTGCATAAAAATTATTTCTTGAAAATATGATAAATAAAATAATCAAGCACAAGCAATAGGATATATGAAAGAAATAATCTAAATGCTGAAGCATTTAGGAGCAGCCATTCTCAACCTGCGGCCCGGAATGCACAGTCATGAATTTAATGAAAGCGCAGAATTCTTCTCCCACATGCAAAAAAAAAAATAAATAAAAAAATTCTGATATAAAAAATTTTTTTAAATCTGGAAAAATTAGAATTTTCCTAATTTGCGTGTCCTCCTCAATGCACTCATAAAAATTTTACAAGTTATGGGGAAAACACTGACCTATGGCATCCACGAATTGAGAAGTCCAGTTTTTTGTAGGCATTTTTTAGAAATCAGACTTTTTTCACGTGACACCAACCAACTGCTGATATAGCATGTTGGGCCCGCTTAATGTAGCAACCAAATGTATGCAGCCCGCTTAATGTAGCAAACAAATGTATGCGGCCCTGGAGGAAAAAAGGTTGAGAACTACTGATTCAGAGGCATAAGTTAGGCAAATTGAATTTTACTCTTAATTCTTTCAGGCAAAATAATACCTAATTGAAATATTCTTGGTTATAATTAATCAAATTAATCATCATTTTAATGTTTCAAAAGTAGATTTTTACTTTTGAAACATTACTTATATAAAAACAAATATTTCGGAATTTGTGATAACATTAGTGGATTTAAACATTTTTAAATTCGTAATTTTCAGATTGTACAACTATTATAATAATAATAAAGTTTCTATTCAGTTTATATCAAAATTTAATAATCATAAAGTTAGTTTTAGCAATTTAAATCACATGCTATATAAATGATGTTAAATAAAAATTCGTCAACATTAAAACATACTGTACCTTGACATCTATATCTAAGAATCCTCCTTCAGCAACTTCAAACGTTAGTCCCATTTTTGTTTTGGTAGTTACTCTATCAAAAAAGCATTCTTCTGCATGAGCATCAACTGTGATAAAATAACACTGTACTTCATGCACTAAAAGTAAAACCAATGTAGAAAAGAAACAAATAGAGTACGACATGTTCATATTCACACAATTTCCATCCGCACAGAATGCCACGTTCCCTTAACTTTATAATACTCTGGTGGATTATGAATTATATATTAATATATATTTATTTTTATTACAAACGCTTTTAAATGTTTTATTTCATAAAATTAAAATATATATATAAGTTAGTTGGAATATTTTATTTATAATGATATTTAAATTACTTAAAACTATATCAATTGTACGTTGCAATCATGATAGTCATTGACTGAGCACGTCAATTTTGATGCATTTTAATCATTAATAAATCCAATCATTTGAAAAACGAAAGTAAAATCGCGTTAATTATATACAAGGTATCTAAACTCAAATAACTTTTTTGCAGTTTGAAAGAATGAAAACTTATAACGGATGAACTCTGACATGAATATGAGTCAACGGGATAGCTAGCTAATCACTTAAAAACTGGTACCTTATCCTCTAAGAGCGTTTCCATGGCCATCATGGGCTGCCCACACCCATGGACGCAGTCAATTGATTTTATAGACATAGATGATGAAGATCGACAGCCAGGTACAGACCCCATGAATAAAATTACAAAGGATAGAGGATTCGGAATCGAATCCACATCCTCTGGATTAGAAGTGTTTCCACAGAGACGGAATTACTCTATGGAGCCGCTTTTTCCCATTCAGATATTCATAAACTTATGGACTCTCAGAATCAGCTCAGAATATCCTATGGAATGGAAAGTCAAACGTTTATCCTCTTGGTCAATCTGGCTTATTCGGATATTTTTACAGTATTATTTATCTAATTTTTGACTCAATGGCATATGTCAGTCAGATGGCCATGTGGATAAGCGTTATCATCTTCAAACTCCAGATTCATTTCCCGGGTATTTCCAAATTTTTTCAGAAGTGGTCCGATTCATTGAACTTCATCCTTCATTTGGTTATCAAGGGTGCAAGCTTCCTATGATAGACAATAAATATCAGTCGCATAATAGCCTCTGGCTGGAAAACGGCATTAAACAATAAAGGGAAAAAAATAAAATTACTCGATTGGTTTAACAGTTAAATTCCGTAATGGAATGCCTCGCCGCTTATCTTATTTTTGATGCCACTTTCCATTCTATAATGGATTTATCCTAGATGGAGGGACTAAAGATAATCCGGACAAATTCCCGGGTCCCATATCTCCAGTTTTTCAGTAGGAAGTTTGGGCCTGGCTCTTTGAATCCCATCCTCTACCTATCAGCTTACCCTATCAAACTGCCTAAAGTGGATAACGGAATGTCACTGAGTGGAAAGCGGCCTAAAACCACACAAACAAAAAATGTCTGGCTAAATCCCTCGCAGAAGAGTAACCGGGAATCAACGAGGACGCACCGGAATCCATAAATAAATTTTTCAAGAGTGGAATCTAGAATGGAGCCAGTCCTTCCAGGGAGGATAGCTGAAACATTTCACGCCGCCTACAGATATTTTTCTGTAATTTTATATCATTTTTCACCTGGAAATTACTAAACAGTGAGATATTTCACTACTAAGCACAGATTTCCCATACTTCTTGTGAGGCCTTCAAGTAAAGGATAGGATTTAACACGCCTAGCTCGGACTCCTGGGGAAAGTAGAGTATGAAATCCAGTCAATAAATAGTATTTTATCATGTACCTATTGCTCGGAAATGAGATATATACTGTGAGTAGAGACGTAATCGTAACGTAAAAGGCGATTAAAATATGGAAGGGCGCAAAAATATCACAAAAGAGATATTTATTTCTTATTTTTAAAGGGTGCAGTTTTTCCTTAACCGCAGAAATCCTGCCTCTACTATAAAGGAGAGTTCTATAAACATATGACAACAATATTTTATAAATTACGGATATAAATCGTGAAAAACACCCAAATACAGTGAAACCTAATCTTTCAATAAAATATTTCCCAAGATTACAAAATTCCCATAAACAGGAATTTAACGCTGTTATATTCAGCATTTCCTTAAAACTCTGTTGTCCACTTACATACAAAAATATTTTGTTGTGGCAGCATCAAAATCGTCTGGTGATCGCACTTCAGAATCGCTGTTCCATCAATATACCGGATGATTTTGAGCACCCGTACGACCCTTTTTTCTCGGAAACACGATGAGATAGGAAGTAGGGGAAAAAATTTTTATTACCAAAGTATACCTGAAGAATCGAATGGGCATGATAAAAATTTCGTGGGCCCATCGGAAGTAGGGGCACAAGGGGTCAACTTTGAAATCTCCAGTTGATCCCTTGTGCCCCTACTTCCGATGGGTTTACGAAATTTTTATCATGCCCATTCGATTCTTCAGGTATACTTTGGTAATAAAAGTTTTTCCCCTACTTCTTATCTCATCGCGTTTCCGAGAAAAAAGGGTGGTACGGGTGCTCAAAATCACCCGGTATATCGATGTGCATTTTAATTAATAAAAGACCCTTCACAGAAATGATCTAGAATTATAACTAAGCCTACCGAACAAACTTTTCAGAAATTTTCATTATATCGATGCGGTGGTATTTTAGTATACAGTTTAAGAATTAAAAACAACTATTTTTCCGAATTTGGTATAATCCAAATTTCATAGGTCGCGTGGTAAAGCTGTGGCTTAGCACCCTGAAGGATCCGGAACCCATACCTCCAGTTTTTCAGGAAGGGTCCGGGTCCGGCCTGTTGAACCCCATCCGGTTGACTCCATCATAGTTATATTTTTTGTCAACAGATGACGCCACTTTCCACTCA
The DNA here is from genome assembly GCA_000484575.1 of Olivierus martensii. Classification (NCBI taxonomy): domain Eukaryota; kingdom Metazoa; phylum Arthropoda; class Arachnida; order Scorpiones; family Buthidae; genus Olivierus; species Olivierus martensii. Next base: position 7,047 of record AYEL01062919.1, read on the forward strand.
GTAAGAGCACTAAGTGGCGGGGCGAAACAAGCCCTTCCACAGGCTGCCCACCCCTGCGGAGGGTCAGCCGGATTGTGGAGGACGGGGATCGACGGGCCGGGCCCGGACCTCATGATAAATATTTTCAAGGGGTGGGACCCGAGATTCGAACCCGGGTCTCCCAGAGTGGAAAGCCGAAGCGTTTCCACGCGGCTAATCCGGCCGACCCCTATCATGGGTTAAGTTAGGTTAGTTTGATTAAGCCGCCATATCCTCATGGGATATTCTTTATCTGGCAGCGGTCACTTATAGAGCCCACCACAGACTGACCAAACCCATGATAGGGTCAATCAATGGTTAAAGGATGGGGTTTAACAGGCCGGGCCCGGACCCCTCCTGAAAAACTGGAAGTATGGGATCCGGATCCTCCAGGGTGGTAAGCCACAGCTTTACCACGCGGCCATCGGCCGAACCCCATCATGGGTGTTAGCCAGCCTGTGATGAGCTCAAACCGAATATATAATAAGCGAGAAAGCTTCTAAAGAGAGGAGTTCGCTTTAGAGAGCCTACAAGGAGAGAGTGGCCATAAAGGTAATAATTTTTTATTGGACACTTACAGTCACGTGACTTAGGCCGCCATTATTTTTCTAAACAAATTATATTCTGTATTGGATTTGTATGCTTTAACGTTAGTTTTTCGAGATATATCGTTTATCATCTAACCTTTATCGAAAATTAAGGTAAGTGATCTTATTAAATGACGTAGTTGTTTAACATTCTATGTTGTGTTTATTAATTTTGTAGTTTTATTTTAAAAATAAAATTACAAATTTCAGATAGACCTAATTGGAAAGCCGAAGCGTTTCCATAGAGCTAATTCGCCTGGATCAGCCTGGCCTCTCTCGTTTCATGGATATGGAGGTGATGGACTAAATCCCCACTGAGTTGGCTATGATTAAAGCCGAGTTACATCTCACAAAAGACCTCTGTAGTACTTTATAGGAAGAGCAGAGCTTTTAATCCTTCGCGACAATGTCTTAAGATTTTTATAAGCCTTTAGAGATCCTACTCTTATGGAGATTTCCTCCAGCTCGGAGCCCATTCTGTTCCCTTTCCTACTCCACTCCTAAAGGATTACTCCTCCTGTCCCTTTGGACAAGGGACAGGAATTGAAAGTCCGAGATTTTTTCGGTCTGTATAAAGATGGTGCGAGCAATAGTGACAGCAATTGATAGTGCTCGATGAAACATTTATTCTAAGGTTCTGACTCGATTGGGTAAATATCCAAAACCAGTCGAATCAGAAGCATCTCTCCCAAAAAAGGGAGCAGGAAGAAAAGGTTGCATAGACCACAAAGCAAATAAATGTCTTTCCTGTGAAATTCCTGATGTCTAACTCTGTAATCCTTTAGTTAATCCTTAGACCCTTGTTTGTGAGGTTATGTGCTTATGGTATGTCAGGTCAAATTTTTCTTCTTACCTGACCTTTAGACATGTGTGTGCTATATACATTTTGTGGACATATCGATCGAGCCAGAGACTTCAACCTTCTGTTTTTCACATTAACCAAATCCCAAACCTTCTTGGGCATTTATTTTACCCTTCATAAATAAGGGCTTGTCATCATAATCACACATTGAATGTTGAATTAAGTTTTTGATCTTTTATATCTGTGGGTCGGAGGTATAGGGCACTATGTCCATTTTTGGCCAAAATGAGATTATTGGCACAATCATATGGGTTTATCGTCCTCTACCCACAGGTATACAACACTATGTCCTACATCAATAATTGGTGGAGTTACGGTGCTTTAAAATAACACCAAGTCCATAAGGGAGAACAACGTAAAACAACTTCAAACTGCTCTCCTGTAAAATGTAGTAAATGTGACATAGTGTCTTATACCTCCGACCCACAGATATATTTTCCTAATCTTAACGACTTAAAAACTTCTCATCTGGCTTTCTGCCAAAAAGCTCTTTCTTTTCGTCTTTCCCCTTCTTAAGAACCATGGGAGAGGGTGCTGTCCTACGATTAAGTCCAGTTAATACTAACGGGGAAAACTAGTTCTTCGGAGCCCGGAGTCTTTATGAACAAAGTATTTATGAGGATAGAACGACCCCACCAAGAGGAGAATAAAGAACATCCGACATATAAAGAAAAAGAGCTTCATCGAGATGTCTTCGTTTCTTCCTAAGGTGAATGAATTTGCAGACGTTGAATCCCTTTTCAGAATTAAGTAAAGAAACAGAGTTAAGTTTTAATATTCGGATCGTAGGTTGGATCTCTCCCTACTTACACTTAATATTATAAATATTCATATGTGGCATTTTCTAAATTAATAATGATAACAATTTATTTTTATAATCATTCTCTCTCTCTCTCTCTTTCTCTATGTGAGTATCGGTCTGGACTCTACGCCACTTTCATTAATTCGTGATGTTCCAACACGAGGGCGAGTTAAACTGTTCCTAGTTAAAAAGTCACTCTATATACTCTATAAGCCCAAGTCTCTCATACACACTGTAAAATAAGTAGAAGGACACAAGAAAAATTTTCACAAAACGTAAAAGAAAGGATTTTTTATTCATGAAAAGTTTCATGAAGAACATAAAGAGATGAATATAAAAATAAATGACAATTGAAAATAATTTACAGAAATAGTAAATAATTTATATCACATCACAACTTGGCACTGTGAATAAATATGTAAAAAAAGTAGGAGGACACTTACAAATAGTAAAGGAAAAATAAAAGATTAATATGAGGTTTTCTTTCCATTAGCGCGTATTACCTCAAAGACTCGATTTGGCATAGAAACAAAAAGAGCTTGAATTTCAGTTTGGCAAACATTGGCCCAGACCGTGTCAAGAGCTTCCCGGAGTTCGTGTATAGATTCATATTGTCTGCCTCCGTCATAAACACGTTTAACCAAAATTGCCCAGATGTTTTCCACAATGTTCAGGTCTGGGCTTCTTGATGGCCACGGTAAAACCCGGACATTGTTGTTTGCAAACCAGATTTTCACACCTCTAGCCGTATGGATGGAAGCTCCATCTTGCTGAAAAATCCAGTCTTCTCCACCTAGATCAGAGCCATAAGGAAGAAGTGCTGATTGAAGTAAATGAATGTAATCTGTATGTTTTAGTCGGCCATGTAGAAAGGACAGGCATGTTCTTCCCCCATGTCCACCCCTCTCGAAGTGGGACCCACCTTGACGTGGTGAGAGGGCTTACTGGCTGTCACTATGCTCGTATCTGTTTTGAGCCGGGCCGATACTTTCATAGTGACAGGGACTAACTAAGTGGCTCCTAGGGTCTGGTGGTGTCTTGGCGAAGTTACCCCCACACTATGCCTGGCTTGAGCGGGGGTTGGTGTGAACAGCAGCTTGTCGAAAGGGAGTGGTGCCCTGAGTAGACATCCGCGGGAAATCCTAGCTGGAAAGACTGCCACGGACCGCGTTTGACTTTCTATAGAGTGGTCCTGCAGCAACAACCTGGTCGGCCTGGGTTCGCCCTCGCCCACGCCCCCAGGGGGCTGTCCCTAGTGAAGAAATTCCTGTAGGGTCGGTAGAGCATGGCCTCCCGGGAGGCTGTCCCTAGTGAAGAAATTCCTATAGGGTCGTTAGAGCATGGCTGCTCCCATCCCTCGCCGATGGGCGCTCTGTGGTTCGTCATGCGACCGT
>AYEL01062921.1:0-14698 GCA_000484575.1 Olivierus martensii
ATTGTTTATATTTAAAAAAATAATTCAAACATTAGTTATTTTCTAATTTACACTGGCAGATGCAGAGAGGCTGCTGCTCCTCTAAAGAAGCTTGGTTCAATTACCTTTTAATTAAAACAATTATTAAAACAATGTTGTGATTATAAAATTATTTTCTAATCGTAAATTAACCGAAATTATAAGTTTTGCAGAAAAATTGGATTTTTACAGAACAGAAAATCACTTTTTAAAATTATATATGAAGAAAAAAGCAAAATTTCTGTTTTATCAAAAAATATATACTATGTATATAAAATCTTCAAACATAGTATTATCTGAATATATCTTTCTAATCATACATTTTTCACAATACACTTTTTTTACATATTTTTCCATTTAAAAAAAAGGTAATAATAATAAATACTGCATGCAGAAAATTTGCATTCAGTAAAAGCCAGTTGTTTAAAAACTTTCCAACTACATCACTAAAAATTTTTCTAGATTCACCTAATATATCAGATTTGCCAATTAATGTTCAATCATTGACTTTCAATGCCAAAACGATACATAAAAAATGATGGGTAAACTTTTTTCTTATGAAATAAGTGATTTTTTAACAATTTTTAAATGGCAAATAAGGATAAATTATGTTTTATATTTATCCATATTAATTGGATAAATATAAAACATTGGATGAATTGGATACAAATGAAGTTTTGCAACATTATAATGAAATTAGAAATAATCAGTAAATTTTCTATAATAAATTTATGCACTATTTTATAATGAAAGAAAAAACATTTCAATAGTGCATATTAATGATTCAGTTACACCTATCATGTTGCTGTACTAATATTAAGTAAAAGGTATTTTAAAAATCTTCTAAAAAACTTAAAAGTGAAAAATAGGCCTTTACAAATGTTTATACGAGTTACTTTTTTTTAAATCTAAGTTTCGATAAAGTTTGATTATTATAATCCTTGTCCTTTAACGAACATTTAGCCTCCACTGTATATACAATTAAAAAAGAAAACTATGCTTCCTATGAAAAAATTTAAAAAAAAAAAAACTGAATATTTCTAAAGATAAAACATAGACTCCTCAAAATTAGGAATTGAAAATTCTTTGTATTCAACAGGATAATGATCCTAAACATTCAGCAAATATAACAAGGTTTTAGTTGCTTTACAATGTGAGAAGACAGCTAAAACTCCTCCACCATCACCAGATCTTAACTCTATTGAGAACTTGTAGTATTTATTAGATTTGCAAGTGAATTAAAGGAAAATTCACAACAAAACAGAATTTAAGCAAGTTCTCATATATGTTTTTGAAAAATAAGATTACTTTTATAAACCTCTCTTATTTATAATTATAAGAAGCAAAAACTTCTTAAGATAATAGGCAAGTAAAAAGTGATTTATTTTATACAATCAAACAAAACATTTTTAATTTAAAATATAATTTATGTATATTCTGAGAATAATGATGAAAAGAAGCTGCTAATTTTTAGAGCATAATTTATTAATTTTCATTATTCAATATAATGATGAATTCATGAATTCAAAATTTTTCCAATCGGTTTATCATTCATTTCCAATCGGTTTTTGCTTCATTTTCCAATCGTTCTTTCTTAATATATAATTTTTTTTTATTTATTGAATATATTTATTGCAAATTTTATTCAATATATAAATTTAGTCATCTAAATATATTGAATTGTGAAGTTTAATTTAATCATACATTTTCATTTATGTAAATTTTTATCTCTAGAGTTTAACGATGAAATATTCCTTTAGCAATTTCCATTGAAGTTGTTGACGAAGTTGCTATTGATGTGGCTGACAGTACAGTATGAAGTCAAAATTTTTTATCCAGTGCCCATGTGGTGGCACATGATTTGTCCTTCCTTTAGTCCACTGTTTGTAAAGTGCATCGGTCCATTTTATGTTGGTACCCCTACAAGATTCATATTATGCAACAGTTGAAATTTCGAGACTCGCAGGCACAAACGGATTTTGTTCATTGGTTTTTGCCGATAATGGATGTTGACGACATGTGGCCTGGGAATATTCTATGGACTGTACTCCATATGTGACAACTCTGAGCATTTTTCATTAATAGGTGCAGTGAATATGCAGAATTCCTGCATATAGAATACATCACATCTGCATGCTATGTAGGAACGACTATTGCATTCGGTCTATGTGATTATATGGTGTGGATTCACTGCTAATCCCGGCTAGGAATGACGGGATCGACTTCATGATCATGATAAATGTTTTCAAGGGTTGGAACTCGAGATTCGAACCCGGGTCCTCTAGAGTGGAAAGCCAAAGCATTTCCACGCAGCCAATTCAGCTGACAAAAATGGGTCTTTATTTATAAATGTTACTTATTTTATTTATACATATAAGCCATGTTTTGAGGGGCCCTGCATTATCTAGATCTGGCACTGATACTAATAGTAATATTATTACTACTACTCCATTATAGAAAGTGTTTATCAATAGGTTCTCTCCTATTTGGAAAGAAGCTAAAAAATTATATTTTTTATCACCACCACCAATTCCTTGCTAAATAGCAAAAGCTATAAAATAGTGACTTCATATTTTAACACTCCATTCCTTATAGTATTGCAAATCTGATTAACTACAGTACAGTCCCGAGTATCCGGTTTGCGAATATCCGGCCTCCGTACTATCTGGCCTAGTTTTCTTTTATCGTAATTAAATGAGGAAGACAAGGCGCATTGGCAACATTGCAAAGGCATTGGAAGGGGGCGTCTGCTACGATCCTCCTACATGTCGTGTGCAAAATACAAGTTGTGACAGAAAAGAGCAGCGTTCTGCTCGTTGTTCATTGTGTGAGGCCCGCAGGCCCAAGGATGATGTTGATAGGCGTTGGCCTAAAGAGCGGTGAGCGACGCGCATAAGGATGGGTAATGAGAGTCGGCAGATAGAACAGAGACGACGGTTTAACAAAAACAACTTCCTTTATTAGAGAGAGTTTTTAACATTTTTCTCTTAACCAAAGAGAAGTACCTGACAAATGCAATAGGACTCCGGCCTATCTGGCTTGTTTGCTATCCAGCCTGCCCTTCTGCCACATTAGGCCGGATACTCAAGAGTGTACTGTAGTTAATTACTTTAAATATTCTTGAATGTTAATAAGCAGAATTCATTTTAATTCTTTTTATTTTAAATTAGAAATATTTATAATTTTTAAACTTTTCATCTCAAAAAATAATGACAGCTTAAAATCCCTAAAATTTTTTTTCTTTTCTTTTCTTCATATATACAGCTGAATAACTCTCTTCCTTCCCTTAGCAACAGATCTGAATAATTTTCATCTCTTGGTATTTGATTATCTAATTTTGCATTTTGTCTCATTTGTTTTTTCATCATTTCATTCTTATCTATCTGGATATTTATTTTCACAAAAATCTTCCATTCATTACTGTTTACTTGCATATTTTTGCTATTATTACTTTGCTATGTTTGTTACCAGTTTGTTAAATCTCCCTTCCATTCACTCCTTCACATGATTATCTCAATGTAAGGGTTTGCATAAATTACTTGTGTTTACATAATACATTTATAAGTATTACACAACTAAAAGTTATTGGATCCTATCATCATATATTGCATCAATTATTTATTTAAATGTTCTATTTAAATAATTTAATTAGAAGTACAATTAAATACAGTCAATCCACTTAATTGGACCACTATTTAATTGGGACAGCCACTTTTTTTGGGCCAAATCTCAAAGAACAGAAACCAAACTAAAACTAATACATAATTTAAGCACTTAATGTGATGGTAGCAGAAAAGGAATTTAGCAGTTTTTGACATATTTTAAGGATTTTTTTGAAAGTATGTCAACACTATGTACGCTAATGTTTGGCAACATTACTGTGATGTGAATCAGTTATTTATCATCATGCATCTGGCAAGCATACATCTGGATAAGAGTACCATTACTATATACTGTGTACCAAAATCTATCATAATGCATCTACAAGAAAATCAACTGCATGAAGAGTGGGCATTACAAAAAGAAATTCCAGGAACATCCAAAAGAAAGCATGATGGAAAGGATCCAGAAGTGGAAGAAGCATTAGATTTATGGTTTTCTTTAGTTAGCAGGTAAGGAGGCGTGAATATCTGTGGCCCATTTTCTGTATCTGGGTTTAATAAAGCATTAAAATAGGCACCTAATTATTATTATTTTTTACCTACTTATTTATTTATCTACATATTACATATTTTATTTTAGAATTTATTATTAGTTCATTTAATTGGGGCAGCTGTTTAAATGAACCAAAATGGATTAGTCCTGATGTGTCCCAATTAAGTGGAATTGATTGTACTTTTAACAGTTATTAATAAAATAGAATTTTTCTGTTGACTTCAACAGCTGATCTAAATTCTAACATTTTCATTTAAAAGAAGTTTTTTTTTTAAACTTAAAACATCAAATATAATAAAAACTTTTCTTCAGTATTCCTTATTATCAAAATACTATATAATTAAGTTTTTGATTATTTCTTAGCAAACTAAACAATATATTATAAATACTAATACTGTATTTTCAATGCATCCATGCCATTATTACTTAATATATAAAATATAAAATATTAATTTATCACTATTCTAAATATAAATTTTTTCTACTTACAGGGATCTTATTTGGATGTTGTTGTCTAATTAATTCTACATCTTGTTTCCTCTGAGCTGAAAATAAAAAATAATAAATGAAATCAAATGAACTTAGAAAATATATTTTCCAGTTTTTGAAGAATTCAAATATTTCCATAATATCAAACAAAATTATAAAAACAATTTTAAAAAATTCATTGAAATAATCAATTTTATTATATATACTATATAATGTTAAAAGATTTAAATTTGCATATAAATGAAATGGAAATATAATTTATATATATATATATAAAATTTGTTAACGTTTATAAGTTATATTTAACGTTTCTTCTGTTCTGTTTTTATAGTGATTGCTCTTTAGAACAAAGATTAATGTTCTATGTAAGTGTTTGAATTTTTCTGTAATTGAAGTGGGCTAATAAAGCCAAAAGCACTTTTACAGTATTTTCAGTGTCATTTCATTCTTTCTTTTTTGAGATTTAACATTTCCTGCCCTATAGAAAAGTTCAACAAGTGTCGATCCATTATAGAGCTTCATATTATTATTATTAGTCTTATCTTTTAATCTAATTTTCATTTTTTTTATTTTATATAGCCTAGCATCTATTATTTTCCCATATCCATAATTTTTTCAGGAGTCCCAATGAAAATGTTGAATTGAAGTTACACTATATATAACAGCATAAGTACAGTGTATACTGTATAATAAAAAACAAATAAAAAAAATCAAAAATTGTACTTTTTTGACATGCACTGCTTAATATTATCAATCAGTTATTGTTATCAAATAGATCAGTACCAAATAAATAAATAGATTCTAATAAGAGGCTTCTACTGTATATCATATTAGTTGTATACTAGACTTTCAGCAGCCAAACTGATTAATTCCATTTTTGTAAATTTTTTGCAATTTAGTACTCAAGAATACATATTTGTATTAATCATATACTCTGGTACTGAAATTGAGAAATTTATAAAAAATGGAGACAGTATATAAAAAAATTTATAAAAAATGAATCAGTTTGACTGAAATGTTCATATATCAATGATAAATTTTAGCAGTTAAAAATTATATAAAATAATTTATTTTTTTTAATTAAAATAAGCATATAGACATGAAGGTTTTTAAATTTTTTTGGCCTCATCTCAGATGAGGCCAAAAATTTTAAAAACCTTCGATGAGGGCTGAATAAAAATTTTAAAACCTTCGTCTATCAAAATACTATTATATGTAAAATAATTTATGTCGGCCGGATTGCTATGTGATAAAGCTATGGCTTACCACCTGGAGGATTCGGATACAAATGCGGGTGCCACACCTTCTGTTTTTCAGAAGAGTTTGGACTCGGCCTGTTGAATCCCATCCGATTGTTAGCCAGCCTGTGATGGGCTCTATGAATATCTCCGCCAGATACAGTATATCCCTCATGCGATATGGCGGCTTAACCAATTACCTAACCTAACCTAAAATAATTTATTTTTGCACAATTGCTTTGGGTGTTAGACAGTGCGCTCTTGTGGCGGCCTCTCGGACAAGTTAAGTGATATGTCGGGACTCGACAGTCGGGCATTTTTCGATGCCAGGCCCGTGACAAAAGTCACGGATATCACCCCCTCTCGGCGGCCCTGTCTACAAGAATCGCTAGTTATAGCAGAAAGGGGAACGCACGAGAATGTTATAAATGAAAAACTCAGAACGTTGTTCTCTAGTACATGAAGTTACGGAATTTTACATAAATTATGAACTTTTAAAGTTATTGTTATTTTATTTTGTTATTATGTTCACATTTGTATATAATAATATGTAGGCCTATATCTTACTAATAGTTTGTTTTCAATTTGATACTATGTTAAAATTTTTAAATCTTTTATATATGTACTGACGTAATAACTCGAACGACGAGTGCAAACATTTTCGAATTTAAAATCTTTAGAAGCTGAAGAGGATCTGTAAACGATCGAAAACGTTTCTTCTCTTAAAATAAATTTTGTTACTGCTTATAGTGCTTGAGTTTAATATTTTCTAGTGGTTATAATATTACTATAATATTCTTTTAATGCCATAATATTGCCATAAAATAGGTATGAGTTCACGGATGTACCTGAAAGGGGGACAAGGGGAGATGTCCCCTCCAAAAAAGTTGTCCGGGAGGCTGTCCCTCAGGGCCGTCTTAACAGCATTATGAGCCCCTGGGCAAATCAGTGTGCTGAGGTCCCTACGACAACCATTCACAGGAATAAAAAGTAAATGATACATACACAGATTAGCATGGCGCCCTCGGGCAAGTGCCTATCAAGCCCGTGCATTAATACGGCGATATTTATACACAGATTAGCATGGCGCCCTCGGGCAAGTGCCTATCAAGCCCGTGCATTAATACGGCACTGTCCCCCTCAAATATTTAATTTAGAATTTGTGATTTACTTCGTTAGTATGAAGACAGTGATTGGTTGAATAACGCAATATACGATGACACAAATATCGATCGAATCTTTTCATTGTATCATCATTGTTTCATTATAAAAATTAACAACTATAACAAGTATTTCAGTTCCTTTATATACGGACCTTTATCAAATGAATGAACGACTGGGAGCGTTTTGAGAATTTCTCTCTCAGTCAAATAGTGAATAGTTATTGAAGAAGCAGACAACGCAAACGGACAGAATAAAATGAGAAAGAAGAATTTTGTAAAAACAAACGACCAGAAAAGCTAGAATGAATTAATAATGATATAAATGGAACGAGGTGCAAAAACAGATAACTGGACATTAGAGAAATTGGACCTATTACTAACAAGTAGGACAAAAATAAAAGAACAACGTAAGTGCATAAACGGAGACATAAAATAAATAAAAATATTTTAAAAAATTTTTATTTATAAGACACAAAAAGTAGAATTCAATTTGCTAACAAGTAAGACTTGAACGAATGCGTTTAACTCGGGAAAATGAAACATTAGAAGATCGAGCAAATCGACAGAATTCTGCGTGGTTTCTCCACCACAATAATGCTCGACCACATACGGCACTTCTCATTCGGCAGTGGCTCTCCTGAAATTCCCTTCCAGTCATTCCACAACCCCCTTATTCACCTGATCTTTCACCAGCTGACTTCTTTCATTCCATAACCCCCTTATTCACCCGATCTTTCACCGGCTGACTTCTTTCTCTTCCCACGCATAAAGAAAGTGTTGAAAGGAAGACGTTTTGATACTGTAGGAGAAATTAAAGTGAATTCGTAGACGGCACTCAACTCACTTCTGCCAGAAGCTTATATGGCTGCCTTCAAGGACTGGAAAAATCGGTTTGTGCGTTGTATACGTGCAGAAAGGGTATATTTTGAAGGAGATCCTATTTAAATAAAGTATTGTTTAAAAATAAAGTTTTTATAATGATAGTCCCAGTATTTTTTGATCACACCTTGTATATATAATTTATTTCAATTTTTATATGAAATATAAGTGATAGCAAATAAAATTACAAGAAAATTTTTTTATAAATATTACAAAGCAATACTAATTTTTTTCTTTATTTTATATATTAGTAGTAATATACTAATTACTATAATTTTTTGTTTTTCAATGTGCTTTTATACAAAATTATAAAGCATTAAAATTATTCAAAAATTAAAATTTTTATAAAATAAAAAAGTTTAATAAATATTCCTAAGCAAAAAAGCATTTTTGTGAATTTATGAAAAATTTTTAGCCAAAAAGTTAGGAAATTAATGGAAAATGGTTAATTTATTAATTATAGTTTCCATAATGAATAAAATTAGCAACACAATTCCTAACAAATGCCATGTTATTGTTACAAATTTATAGTACTAATTGTACTAAAGTATATAGAGTATTAAAATATTTTTTACATGAATTTTATTGAATAATTAATTTTATATTTTAAAAAATTTAAGTAAAATACTCAAAAGACAGATTAAATTAAAAACACATTGTAAAAAAATTTATAATTCTTACACATTACATTGTAAAATAAATTTATAATTTTAAGTTAGTTCTTAATTGATTTGCAAATAATAAAGTAAACAGACTTTGAATTACAAATACTTTGACTATTACAATTGATTTATTACTATATAAACAAGATAATATTTGGGAAGCTACAGTTCAGTGAATAAAATGATTTAGGCCCTATTCTTTTTCAAATGATAGTGATTAACAGAAATCTATGCAATGTTCATAATATATTCAATTTCTCATATAATAGTTTTAAACATAGATATCCTACTTTCAAAGTAATTGACTCTATCATATAACTGATATTAATGAAAAGTTCAAGTATTCAAAATATTTTGCATCTTTGTAATGGGATATATTTAAGATATCATCAAAATTCAAATTTCCTAAAACATCAGAATTACTTACATAGTTAATGAATTAAAAGATTCATAACAGACCCATGAGAAGGGTCTGTTATGAATCTTTTAATTCATTAACTATGATAGCAAAATTTAAACATATCTGCTTGCATAATTTGTGCACTTTTTACAAATTTTCTCATCATGAAACAATACAAATTAAACAGAAACGTTAATTTGTAGGGAGAAAATTTATTAATAATAAAATCTAACAAAACTGAGACTGTTATTAATCTTAGGCAAGCGAAAGAAATCAGCAGTGTGTGGAAGTATGCGGTGCACAAGCACTGTTATTAAATCTCGATCAGCTTTTAGAATTATTTTTAAAGTCTGGTCTAATGATCTTATTTTCCCTGTTTTCATTATTTTATTGTAACCTAGCATTTTTAACCAAAATTTGTATTTTCGGCCATTTTTTAATTTTTTAGTGTTTTTAAAAAATATTCTATATTTTGTAATTTTGAATTCCATGAAATTTTAAATGCATTCCGTTTATTGTTTGGTCTAACTGAAGATGGTATTTGATGGACCGAAAACGTTTCTGCTTTTATTAAACTATGAATTATTTGTGTTTGACTGCTATTAGTGCTTTTTTAAACATTTGAACTTGTACTGATTGAAAAATAAGCAGTTCCTTAGAGTATTTAAGTTTGTTAGAATTAAAAAAGTTCTTCACTTACGTCAGAATCGATTTACAATGGAGATCTTGGAACGGAACACTGTCTAAATTGAGGACTGCCTGTATACACTATTCTCAAAAATATTTCTAGTTTTCTTCTGCTTTTTTGGATTAATATGTAAATGAATGCAGATATAAATATATGCTGAAAAATTCGATTTATAAAATATTTTGAAGCTATCAGTGTTTGTTGTTATTCATCCAATATTATACTGTGTGCTTGATTGGCTTGTTTTAATAAGAAAATATTATGCTTAACTATTTAAATCAAAAAACAATAAAATTTTGCAATTAATAATTTATCTTTACTTGCAATTATTTATATGACATTATAATAAAAATGATTTATAATCAAGAATTTAATTTATAACTCATTCTATAAATGACTGGAATAATTCATTATATCAAAAATCAAAATTTCTCAAAAAATCAGCTCCATAAGCAAGTTATTCATACAGATTTATTCACTGCATAACGTTTTTGGACTTTTTTCTAGTACCTCTTCAGTGCTACACTATCTGCTATCGTCTATTTATAGAACAGAATATTACTTTTCAAATAATAAAAGCAATATTCTGTTCATACATTGACTATAAATAATAAAAGTTCATACATTGACTATATCAGCGTTTCCCAAACTATGTTCCGCAGAAGATCAAAAAGTGTTCTGTAAAAAAATTATGAAAAATAATATAAGTCTCATATGATTTAATTAAAATACTGTGCCAAGTTGAAAGAGTCTCATATGATTTAATTAAATTATTGTGCCAAGTTGAAACTGGAGTCGCCAGTTTATTTTACATAATTACGATTTGATAATAAATGTTCATTTTGCCTAATTTATTTATTATTGATAGCTAGCTATACTTTAAAATAATAAAAGTGTTCTGTAAGTTTCAAGATTTGTGAAGTGTTCCATCACAGAAAAAGTTTGGGAAATGCTGGACTACATCATAGTCATAATAAACTAGGAATTATTATTAAAATTTAATTTGGATTATTTCATATAGCTGCAGTATAATAGTAAAATTATAATTTTTTAAATATAAATGTTGCACTTTATATCTTTAATATAAGTTGTTTTGTAGTCTTAAAACATTAAAAAAAAAAAAAGTTATTGTTTTAATTTGTCGTCATAAAAAAAAAATGAACAATGAATAAAATATTTGACAGTGAAAAACTGTCAAATAATATAAATAATATTCTTCTTATACGAATAGCAATATATTATATTTGATATTTTGTACTTTATTACTTCTTTTATATATTTTTAGATATATAATAGTGAAATTTCTTAAAATAATATTATCATTACAGATAATATATCTGCACTGTTTATCATTTTGTGAATCCATCAAACATATTATAGAGATCATTATCTTTAATTCAATAAACAGAGAATCTAAAAATTATATTAAATGTAAATAAAAAACATTATTATATATATATATTAAAAGAGATTTTTTTAAATATTTGCAAAGACAATCTCAAAGAACAAAAATTTTTTTCTAGTAATGCTGAATCTCGTTATGGTTTAGGCCAGTTTTAGACAGTAATAGAAAACAATGAAATCAAATCGCAGTATTTCATAAGGTTGAAAAATATTTTATCCGAAACATCTGAAAATTTCAGAAATAAAGATGAGTTATTAATATAGACCCTACGCAGTTTAAATTATTCACTGTGAGAATTTTGAATTATTTTTTTTTTGTTTCGATCAAAAAAACAACAAAAGATAAATTAAACCTTCCTGTACTCTTGACAAACTGGTAAATTTTAATATATTAATATAACAAATATAATAAAATTGAAGCTAAATATTTCATACTTTTTAATTTCAAAATAATTTCCATCATATTATATTTCGATCCAATTCGAATTATTAAAACAAAGACTTTTGTTTTCAATAAGTTCTATTTTTAGTTTCAGTTTTATAACATGAAATTCCTTAAATAAATATGTGAAAAACACCCACCAAAAGTTCTTCTCTCTTTAAAAGATCTTTGCTGCGACATTTTTTTCTTAAATCTCAAACAAAACAAACGCAACGAATGGCGTTATTCACAACGAAATTATCAGCTGAGCCAAACAAATGTCGTCATTAAAGACCATGGAGGACACCTATCTTACATTACATGTATTTGATTGTTTCATAAAGATTTCTTGCAATTATTTAAAAACATACTAATTTTTTATTAATATAATAATAGCAATATCTTTATATATTTAACTTAAATTTAATATTATATTTTTAGAATGAAAAAAATATCCAAAACTATAATAATTGTTTCATGAGAAGAAAATTAAATTTAATAAAAATATTTTAAAATAGAAATAGATTATTTCTTATACTGTATATTAAAAATAGATGAAAAGAGAAATTTTCGGAGAAAATATTCTATCAATAATTTTTGTTTTTTCTTTGTTGTTTTGCAAAACTTTTTAACCGGAAGTTACAAAGGGGCAGAATATTCGAATGCCCACTGTAGACCACCCACACCACGGATTAGTGACCCACACCTTTGGTAGGATCGAAGGACAGGCAACGAATGAGGTTCAGTAGGCTAGGCCCAGATCCCGCCTCAAAATATTTACAGAGACTGGAATAAGAATTGAATCCGGACACCAGATTTACCATTTGGTGCCAATGCTTTACCACGCGGTCATCTGGTCGAAAAATTTTTTGTTTTATGATGAAATACTTTACAGCATGTTCTAGTGATTGGAATCTGTGTAGAAACTTTGTAAATATTAGCCTTAAAATTGCAGGATTAGAATTCGGATTCCACATCTTAATGTTTTTCAGAGGAATAGAGCACTCCCAGACGATCTCCATTCTTCCTCCGTTGGGTGATTCTTCATCTGACGGCCGACATCACCAGGGATATGGACGCTGCTCGTGGTAGGCAATGAAATTATCAGTCGCTTTGTTTCCATTTTGATTGGAAGCGTACAAAAATCATTAGAAAAAATTAATAAATAAACACCGTAATGAAAAGCAGCTGGTATACGTCCACGAATAAAATTTTAAAACAATTGAATATTTTATAAATGGAAAGTCAACCATTCTAAATGGCAAAATAATATAATTATCAAACATATGAAACGAATTATAAATGTAATATGGTATAGTATAATCGATAGTTCATATGGTGACTTCAGCTGGTAATGACAAGAGTAGATGATATTTTTAATACTATATATAGTATAAGCTAGATCCATATAAGAAACTTCGGATTTTTACGGAAATGTTCATATTGCTTCCTCTGGAGCGATAATAATTAAATTTTAGGTAAATATGCATTTTATTGTATAAATAAAAATAAAAATACTAAGAAAATGTTAAATTCAACATTTTTACTTGAAAGTTTTTAAAATTTGACGATTATATAAAACTGACTTCGATTTTTTACAATTGCATATAAATATTTAATATAGATCATCTAATTTTTGAAAGATCATGATTTTTTTTAATTAAACTATTGTAAAAATTTTTTATAATCGATTTAATTAAAAAATCCTTCAAGATCATCGCGAATCCTCCAAAGCCGTTAACATCTATTAGGTTTTTTTGCATTTTTACGCTCATTTCCAATCAGGGAGATTACTAAGGAGCGGGCCAGTTCCAACCACGAGCTGCGACCACACCCGTGGAGGAGGACCGGATGGATGAAGGACGGGGATCGCCGGGCCGGGTCCAGCACTCCGAAAAATTTTTTCAGCAGATGCCGCTCCCGGGTCATCCTGCATGGCATGCCAACGCTTTACCACTCGGCCATCTGGCCGCCTATATTTTTTTTTTTTTTTTTTAACAGATGACGCCACACTCCATTCTGGTAGAATACTATGTGGCGGGGCGAAATCCGTGAACAAGACCTTCCACAGACTGCCCACCCTTGCGGAGGGGTCAGCCGGATTGTGCAGGACGGGGCGGGCCCGGACCCCATGATAAATATTTTCAAGAGGTAGGACCCGAGACTCGAACCCGGGGTCCTCCAGAGTGGAAAGCCGAAGCGTTTTCACGCGGCCAATCCGGCCGACTCCGGCTGCCTATTTATAGTGGGTCAGGTGGACGGATGGTCGCGGGATAGCGTGTTGACATGCTAGGCAGGAAAGCTCGGGTTCACATCTCATGAAAAGTTTTTCAGATTTCCTCCCCAGCGATCCCCGCCCTTTATCATCCTGCCTCCCTCCACGGATATGGGTGCAACTTACGCCCTGAGTACTAAGGGCTGTGGCCAGTTTCACAGCCCTTAGTACTCTCATTGATTGGAAAGAAAGTAAAAAAAAATCTATAGTAAGACGACCGTCAGATGAAGGATGGAGTTTTATAGAATGGATCAGAATTGAACTTAGATTCTGGATGGAAATATAGCCGATTGACATATATTGTTTTCCGTTGTCAACAAATGAAATTGTCGGATTGGCCGCATTGGAAACGAGTGGGGCATTTAACTTGAAGAATTCGATTTCAATTCTAGGAATCCCAAACTTCCAAAAGTTTTTCAAGAGGGATACGAGCTCGGCACGTTGAACCGCATTTTTTACCTGACTGTTATTCCTCCAGAAGTATGAGCAATGAATTTCTCCGCCACTTAGTATTCATCGATAGAAAGCACATTAAACCATATAGAAAAAAAAATCTTCGGGATTAATTGTCACTTGTTGCTATCAGGATCTTATTTCAGAAAAGGATATTTTCATGATTATGATTTATAATTATTATTTGTACATATTATGTGAATAAATTTCAAATACACAATATTTTAGAATTAGTTTGTAAAGTTCTGCTTCTGAAACGAATTGAAAAGTTTATTGAATGGTTTATATTAGTGAAATTTATTAAACTTCATCGATACCAGAGATGGCCAAACTTATATCACTACGAGCCACATAGGAGAATCTCAAATACTCGAGAGCCGCATTTTCTTTCTGGATAATGAGAACAGCATCAGTTTTTCGGGTAATCTTAATAACGATTTCAAAAATTGTTTA
>AYEL01062922.1:0-10347 GCA_000484575.1 Olivierus martensii
TGATGCAATATGGCCCTTTCTCCCAAAAGTTTGCCCACTCCTGCTCTAGAGTGTAAGTATAGTGTAGTGCAAAGGTGGACAAGCTTCGTGTCACTACGAGCCATATAGTAGAATCTCAAATTAGTTGAGAGCCATAATCAGTTTTTGTCTGGATCAATGAGACCACATCAATTTTTCTCGGGTAATCTTAATAGTAATTTTAAAAATTATTATTATATTTTACAGGCATTTATTTCGTATACTTTTTATAATAAATAAAAGAAAAATTATAAAATATATTATTATTTTTTAATTAAGTAAGTATTTGCTCCATAGTAACTATTGAATTTCATGGTATGAAGCCACACTGAAGGTAACAAAGAGCCGCAATTTGGCCACCATTGATATAGGCCTAGTGCATTTCCAATTGGTCATCCCGATGATCATTGAAAGAATCTATAGTCTATTACAAAAATTTATCTGAAAGAGTTCCTTATTTTTCACAAAGTCTTCTTTAATTGTAGATTTTCCCCAATAATAAATAAAAACGTTTTTATTGTTATGATTTCATTATTACTTATTTAAAAAATTCCAAATCATATAATCGGCCGGATGGCCGCGTGATAAAGCTTTGGCTTACCACCCTGGAGGATCTGGGTTCAAATCCGGGTTCCACACCTCCAATTTTTCAGGAGGGGTCCGGGACCAGCCTGTTGAACCCCATCATTCAACCATCCGGTTGACCTCATCATGGGTGCTGGCCAGCCTGCGATGGGAGTTATAAATGGTCACCGCCAGATACAGAATATCCCATGAGGATATGGCGGCGTAATAAAACTCAAATCATATAATTTCGTTAGACAAATAAAATAAATGATACTAGCAAAGTTAAATTCTTTTATTCATTTCAAATTAAATAAAAACATCTAATAGAAGAATGTTAATTTACTGTGATTGGTAGGAAAATTCTCCGAATAAGAATTTTCTACGGTAACTAAACTGAAACATCTCTTTGATTTAAAATTCCAAATCCATGGAAATGTACAGTATTAATAACAATAGATCGAAAATTGCATGATGAAAAATACGCTCTTAAGAATATGAGTTCAATCTCTATCGTTTAATTTCTTATGTAAAATTTCCGACTCTTCCGCTCTTCGTGTACGATTTCATGCGAATGTTGTATAAGTTAATTAAATTACGGAATTTCAATTTATGCAATTTCTGATATCACATTTATCAATTCAATCAATCATAATCTGTAACTGTTACAATTATTTTAATCTTTTTGCATAATTCCAAATTTTTCACATCAATCATCTTTCGACGCAAAGTTAAATTTTCTAAAATCACTTGATATACCGGATGATCATAAAATAACGTGAGGTGTTCGGAGCTATCTAGTGCATCATGTATTGGACGAAATGTAACAAAATTTGGTGAACGTACAGTGGAGCATGCGGTTTCGATTTCGAACGAAAACAAATTTAGTACCAAAAGTCGCTAACAGGGAGACTGTGGCGTTGCAGAAGTTGTAGAATGTTGATTAAGGAATGCCTATTGTTTTGTCAACAGATGATGCCACTTTCCACTCAGTAAGAGTACTAAATGGCGGGGCGAAAAACAGGCTGCCTACCCCTGCAGAGGGGTCAGCCGGATTGTGAAAGACGGGGATCGACAGTCGGGCCCGGATCCCATGCTAAATATTTTCAAGGGGTGGGACCCGAGATTCGAACCCGGGTCCTCCATTTCCATGCGGCCAATCCGGCCGATCCCTCTTTTGGGTTAGTAAAAACCCGTTTAACGCGGTTTTTCAAGGGGTGGGACCCGAGACTCGAACCCGGGTCCTCCAGAGTGAATTTCCATGCGGCCAATCCGGCCGACTATTAAGGAATGTGTAATCGTCAAATCAGACAGTACATATCAAGTTTCTGAATAATACTTGCCAATATTTATTGTTAATTACACGAGGTTTCAATATGACCACCATTCAGATGTTCTAAGAACTGCATGCTGCGCACATCTTCCACGGCGGCGCTCAACATATCAGAATGGAAGATGTCGTGCACAGCATGCAGTTATATCTATGTAGAGCAGGATGGGCAAAAGCCGTCGCGAAGGCATGTTATATGGCCCGCCGCATAAACTAGAACACACTACAATTTCAAGGCCACTCGTAAAATTTTAGTCGAAAATAAAAAATAATGGATACTATGCACAGAGTACGTATACACTAGCGAGATTACTCCAAATTTTGATGATATAATTAACCATGAACACAATAAATTTTACCATTCATATTAAGTTGCAAATTTGTTTTTATAAAATTAATTACGTAGTACCTAATATTTTGTAACATTCTGATATAATAGGTTTTAGCAGTCAGTCAGTTTAATAAAATACTTATGTTTTGAAAGAAAATTGTCAGAATTTAGTAATTCGTAAGACGAATTTTTTTCTAATGATTCTAATGAAAAAAATAGTTTCTACGGATGATTATGAACTCTTTGCATACAAATAAAACTAAGAAAGTAACACAAGAAAAGTATATTTTTTAAATAATATTGATATACGAATATATTCTTTGTGTAAGTATCCCAAAAGTGACTGAACACGTTAGCGAGATTGATAAGAACGTATGCAGATAAATTGGCGCAACCATTATTCTTGTCCCGTATGATGGTGAGAGGAAATGCAAAAATCAATCTTGTTTGAACGTTAGTAGTATTTTAAGTCAGTGATTTTTATTAATTATTAGTGATTACCTAATGTTATCATTAATAATTTCATTACATTAATACTTACATAATTACGATGCCGTAAGGCTAAATTCGCCCTTAGGGACTTTTCAAATTTTATTCGGCCCGCTTCATCCTGAAGATAGTTTATCCGGCCCGCAGCAGGAAATAATTGCCCACCCGTGCTCTACACTGTAGCAGCAAATGGACATCTGTTTTCTTAATCACTAGGATCACTGACAGAATAGTGATAAATATATGAATCATTTTCATTTTCTATACATGATACATGATGTGTTTTCAAATAATAGAAGCCTGGCATGCAATTTACAAATATCTTTATCACACTATATGTCTGGCAAATGTTTTCTTTATTGAAGTTTAAAGAAGTTACAACAGAAATTTATGCAACTTGGGTTTCTTTCCCACGGGTGGTATCAACTTTGTTAACAACTTCCATCTTAAAAAAATTTTTGTCAACATTTTGCTAAAAATAATTCTGCAACTTTTGTCAAAACAGCCGAAAACTAGTGGTAATACTGTGAGGATGCCGCGAGGTGGCGCTGTCGTCGATATTCGAATCAAACGTCAGCGGTCAGTTCCTGACACCAGGGTAGTTTAAAGTGATCTCCAGCACTAAAAATATAGCCGAATTGTCAGAATGTCGGTGAGCGCGTTTATTAACGGTCGCGGTATTTTAATTATTTACGTGTTTAATGTGGATAATCGTCCGAGCGTTAGGCTTAGCGTGAGTAAGAGGCACAGAGGTCCGGGTTGAAGGAGAGAGACAAACGACGATATAATATATATATATATATAAGATAATATTTATTAACAACTAATATTAAACAATAGATGATTACAATATTTAAATGAAGGAGTGAAAACAAGGAAACGTTTGTGTTATATACAAACTCCTAACCAATTTAGATATATTATAATTTGGCGAACGAGCAGAATGGTTCGTAAATGTTAATATTGGCGAACGAGCTATATGGTTCGTAAAGTTAGGCAGTTAGCAGTCGGCAGTCGGGCAGTTGGCAGTCGTATAGCTCCTTAAACATATCGCTACATACCTGAGCATGGGTGAGTCGGACTTTAGTTTCTTCTTCTCAGAGAGGACTTCGTTATCTCTCTGGATGTCTTCAGAGGTGAGGGAGGACCCTGTTATCTCCCTGGCTGTGTGTTGAATAGGTAATCCAGTAACTCATCTATAAGTCTACAAGGAGTACTAAGTTATCTCCCTGAATAAGGTTCATCCAAGTAATCCAATGAACTCATCGACTCAACCGACACAACTGTGTGACACAACAACCAACAAAACTGGCGCAACCCTCCTGACTCGTCCTCTCCTCCCGCCTTTTTATCTGTTGGCCAAGGAGGGCTCCTGAGTCAGTCCTGACATCATTCTGATGTCGAAATCTTAGCTGTTAGCAATGAGAGTTCCTCGTTGATTGTCCGCCATCTTTATTGTTTTAGTTCCTCATCTAGGCGGTTCTCAACCCGACTGTTTAGATAAAGTGAATCAAAAAGGAAGCTAAGTCAGCGTTTCCTTTGCTTTCAACTGATAAGATTTGTGTGAAGTTACAATATTATATAAAATTAAATAAAGTATTATTTTACAAATAAAATAAATTGATTAAAATACTAAATTATACAATTGAATTAATATTAAGATTAACATAATTTTTACAACATTTATAAAGGAATTAATTGATTAAATAATAACAAAATAGGAGGTCTCCCGGGCCTCACAATACCACGAATTTAAGATGTCATCTTGAAAACAAATATAAGTTCGTGGGAGTTCAGAACTCAGAAGAAACATGTTACGAGACACTGATGCTTCAATATCATTTCTTCTCTCAGCAAAACAATTTTCTGATGCGTTCAGGAACATTTAAGTTCAAATCCGGTGGATCACCAGAAAATAAGGTAGATCGAACTCATTTATGGTGTATAAAGACAATAAGCCATTGAGAATTGTGGATCGTGAAGGGTTTTAACATTTCATAAAGCCTTTGCACCTTAGTACAAATTTCCTTCTCGACCAACAATTGGATAATTTCCGATAAATATAGCAATATGGTATCCATAGTCAAGCAGCTCAGAAATTTTGCTCATTAAAAAGTAATAATATGGACAGACACCCAGAATAGGAGTTACATTACCTTGACTATCTACTTTGTAAATGAGGAAAATAAGCTATGCAATGTAACATGTTTTTATTTTGGAAGAACGGCATATTAGCGAATATCTAGTTAATAAAAATACAGTTAAAAAAATACTGGGATATAGACCCATGTCAATGCAGTTGTTACTGCAATGCACAAAAAAATCTGTTCCAAAAACCTTTCGATGGTTTTATCAACGTTAAACATCGGTGTTCAACGCTAGATTGTACTTATGGAATAGCATCGTCAATGACGGGAAGATTAAAGTTTCGTTTTTAACGGGACAGTAATTCGAATTTAGGACTTGAAAATCAATTCTTCACCAAGGTAGATAATTATCTAGCGTACAATATTTTAAAAACGATAAAGTTGAGCCTTTATCATCAGTTAATATTAAATGAAAAATATTAAGTAAATCAAGTGGTTAACAGATTTAAAAATTATTATAAGCATTTAAACAGTAGTCTAACCAGAATAGAATGATTGTTTAATGTGTGAAAATATATAATAGAAGCTCTATTATAAAGTGAAGACAACCGTGAAATGGAAAATCCGTTAATGTTTATATGATTATGGATAAATTTATTATTTCTGAACAAATTAAAATTTTCTTCTAAACTTTTTCATGATGCGCCTAAATTCTACGAATTGTCCTCATTTCAATAATCAATACCTAATTCTATCGTGACTAGCCATTCTATTTTTTTCGAACTATTTGTTAATAAACACCGTTAATTTTAAAATAAGCGATATATTTCCATCTTCGTTATTGATTTAAAGACTTATCACGTTTGACAGTTTTTCTAGAGGGGAAACAGTGTGTCTTACCGTTAAAACCCGATTTCTCTAGTTGAAACTAGTTTTAACAAAGCCCGTTCGTGAATACTAGTATTAACTAGTCAATAGACCTACTAGAATTCACTGACATTTTAGTGAATTCTAGAATTGGTTAAATAAAGCAATTATTTACAGTTTTTACTAGTTAAATGCAGTTAGTTAAAGGCGTTTCGATTTGTTCAGTTTATGAAAAACCGAGCTTTTCATTCTAAAACAGTCGCCCTATCGAGTCATGTTCGGTGACCCAAGAATAGGACTCGCGACTTCAGCATTCTCATCAGATGTTCTCGAAAATATTGATTACGACGACGAACTTCAGTGTGTCATCGAGACGAATGCGCGACAGAAAGCTGAGACCCTTGAAGAATATGAGACCCCGATATGGACTAAACCAAGGCAGATTTTTGACATATTGTGCTGGAAAAAATGAAGATCTGTACAAGATCGGAATTAATGATGGAAAGGTGGATAAATTATATTACAGGTAGGTTTTGTATCTAGGTATTTGTTACTATTTAGAGAATGCTCAAAATATAATTATGAAAAAAAATCTTTTGTAGATCGGAATTTGACGTTTGTCGGGAAAGTTCCTGATGCCCGAAGAGGTACCAGATACAGATATTTCTTTGAGGACGACAGCTAGGAAACCGGCGATGGCACCACAAGGGTTCACAACGTTGTGTTGCGAGAAAGGTTACATTTCGAAAAGATGCTTGCGCAAGAAGAAAGGAATTCTCTGCAACTCTCAACATTTTTTCATGCGAAAACAATGTACTGTACATCATAAATATATTTCTTTTGTAGATTTCAGTTGCTAGGTTTTTATTTTTTCCCTTAACGCATAATTGCACGATTAGGAAGATATCAGGCTTATCCTCGTAAAAGAAATTTTAGGTAATACTAGTTTTCACGTCATATCGAATTTTAACTAGAAATTTTAGTGAAAACCAGAAGTTTCTAACAAATGTAGTGAATTCTAGTATTGACTAGTTAATTCTAGTATTCACGAACGAGCTTTGTTAAAACTAGTTTCAACTAGGTGAATCGGGTTTTGACGGTAACACACCACAGATTAGTTGAGACAGGACACTCAGACTATTGTATACAAGAAACGAACGAAGCGCCTCTATGGAGAGTAATTGAAATGAACTCAACTATTAATAAAAATGATTTTTTAATCTATTGAAAGTTTTAATTATAAAAGCTTTTTTTGTAATAAAACTGCCATAAAATTCGTAGAAACAATAATAACCGACATTCCACTATCTACAACAAAAGTGAAATGAGTAACGCCAGGTACTGCCAATAGTGGCAGCACTTCGAACAAGCGAAGTGTCTCCCATCTGTCAACTAATCTGTGGTAACACACATACTATAAAATGTATTTAGAAATTTTCTCCCATCTGTCAACTAATCTGTGGTAACACACATACTATAAAATGTATTTAGAAATTTACATTCGTATTACAGTATTTATAAAAATATTTTAAATCATTTTTTATTTATTGGTCATGGTCAAATACTGTATCAATAAACGAATATAACCATAGTGTTTTATGAAACACACATTTAATAAAACAAAAGCCGATTTTCTTTTAATCATTTTGTTCCCAGATAAAAACTAAAATATGATCAATTTATGCAGTGTTTAATAGTATTATAATACTGTTAAACACTGCATAAATAAGAAAATTTTATACCTTTAGATAAAATAAATTCGTGACCGAAAGATTAGACCATGATTCTTAATCGGTGTTCCGCGGAAAACCGATATTCCGCGAATTTTATATATATATATTATTAAAACATGTTAAGAACTGCATGCATACTTTTATCATTAGTTTTAAGTTTGTGTAACCTTGCATAAATATTAATTTTGGTGTTTCGCAAAAATTTTTTATAATTAAACGTTCCGTAATTGCAAAAAAGTTAGGAACCACTATAAAGATCATACTAGAAAATTTAGATTTCAGTCAACTTACACACTGCAGTAGTTTGTAAACAGAATTCAAAGTAATATTTCCTACAGAAAATTACGGAATTCATACGTTTTTTTCTGCAGCGATTGTAACGTAACTATTGAAATTTTTGATAACAAATCATTAATTTTAATGTACAGTGAATCATTTCAGAAAACAATGCATCATCAAAATTCAAACTGCCATCTGGTTTGAAAATCATTAATTTCTGTATTTCCACTATTTATTATTATACAAGGTTTTCTTTAACACGTTTTTATTAGAATATATTGTATAAGAATGAAATCAGTAATAAAATTTATGTTTCTCATTAATTATATAACCTATTAAGCTTTTATTTCATATTTTGCAGAATATATGGAATGAGCTTCAATTTTTCAATGTTTTTCCCGAAGTAATGTAAAAAAATCTACCTTTAAAATTTATATACTACATTAATTTGTTTTAAATTAAAATTATAACTTTTTGCAAAAATAAATTTATAAAATTAAAAATTAATTTTATTATAAGCATCCAAAAAATTTGGAATTAATATTCAACTATATTTTTAATTTAAACTATATTCCAACAATTTAAAATGTTTTCATAAAAATTATATATTGTATTTTAATTATTTTAATGACAATAATAATAAACTTAGAGTAACTATTTTTATTTAGACAAGTGATGCAACCATCAAAAAAAAACAGTAAAAAATTATAAAACAGTAGCCACAAACGAAAACAAATGTGATAATCAGATGGAAAATAAGCATGCTTGTTTCAATCATTGCACCAATCTATTCCATGAAGACTCTGGTAGAATGACACAGTTTTACACAAATTCGGTGAACACCTTTGGTTACTTTCAAATGTAAACAACTTATATTGTACAATTAACACCAAGGTTTAACAGTCAAAATTTTTCATGCAAAGTAAAAAAAATTAATTTTGCTATATGCAGAGTATAAAAAGTTTTTGAGAATTTTCTTCTTAATTTATATTAAACTCTGAATGAGAAAAAAGCTACTATGCATTCTTCAAACAACATTTCAATATTTCCACATGGCACTATAACCAAATACCGTTCCATATCTGGATCGGTGCAGTTAGCGTGGAATTTATTAAAGGCCCCAGAGCTGTTTATGCAGAGAAGGCATCACCAAAGCTCACAGAGGAACTGGTGCTCAGCTGATGGCCACTGTTAACTTTTTTAAAAGGAGATTACCTACTGTTGTTTACATTCTGGTGGTGGTTGCTGTTGAGATTTTTTCCCACATTTTACAGCCTGTAAAAAAATAATATATCAAGACATTGTTTATGCTTATATTACACACACACATTCATTTATATATATAATCAAATATTTTTTAAATAAATCAGAAATTAACTATAATGGAAAGTCTCAAAGTTTTTTTATTAAATTAAAAACTGAGCCTTTTATTCTCAGCAATCAAATATCTTCTAATTGCTAATTTTAAATTACATCATTAAAAAATCTAAATATTTTTCACTCTCAAATAATTATATATCATTTATGTATTAACTAGCAAATTGTGCCCAGCATTGCTCCAGTACAGAATATTAGGAAAAACTTGATTTTGATTTGTATGTTTTCTGCAGTTTCACACATTCATTAATGCAACCCTCAATTTCTAGAAGGTTCACAAACTGAGTGTCTTTTTACTTTGAAAAATATTTACTTAAAGGAGCAAATTCATAACATTGTGCACTACACCTACCAAAAAATTGATTATTTTATAATATTCATTATACTGTATTATGCCCAGGAAGAATTTTTTAATTTGAAATAATTCTTCCATTTCATGCTTTGATTTCATTTGCTATTTCAAATCTCATGTTTATTGAAATGTTATATCATCCATCAGACTTACAGATAATTATGTAGAAATTAATAAAATTCAGAAAGTATTTATGAAAGAACACAAAAAAGCACTAATTGCAGTAGAATAAAGGTTTATTAATCTAAGTTCCGCTAGCACTTTCAGTTAACAACCATCATCAGGCAGAGTTCTGATACAAAAAACAAATAAAAAGAATGCCGGTCGCTATGGCAATATTTAAAATTCTATTAATACGAACTTTACCAAGTTCGAAAATGAAAGTAATTTTTTCAGAAAGTATAAAACATTAATAATAATAATAATAATAATAATAATAATAATAATAAATTATTATTGTGATGATGTCATCTATTTGTTATGTCACTATGATGTCACAGAATAATGTGACAACAGCTGAATTTGAACAAAAGTACAAGTACATAAAAATCTCAATATTTTAAGGAAATTTACGATTTTATGTTGGGCTGCAAGCAGCCTGGACAGTCCTGATATATGTTATCCAACTTAAGGCATCAAAACAAGCCAAGAGGAAGTAAAGCAGATTTAAGACTTGTGTATATTATATTTAAGAAGGAAAAGTTAATTTCGTTTCTTCCAAAATTAGATTATGAACAATTTAATCCAAAAAAAATTTTTAAGACAAAACTAATTTGTTTATAATATTGCAAACATTATTAACACATTTTTAACACTCTACAAGAAGTCAATGTTTAGTCTTAAACAATAGATATTTATAAATACAAAGGTGCAATATGACTATCATTAATAATTAAACAAAGGCATATTTATTATTATTA
>AYEL01062923.1:0-10695 GCA_000484575.1 Olivierus martensii
GGTAAGTTCATGAACAGAATACAGTACAGCTAATCGAATTGGTCTTGTACACGTGTTCATTCTCGCTTTAGAAAATATTATTTAGTTTTACAATAACAAAGCGTGTATTATTCACCACTATATGATTGTATCTTCCTTCCGAAAGTGTTAAGTTAAACATTATATTTATCAAAAGAATGGACATTTGTAGATGAAAGCTGTAAAAAGAGATATGTGCATTGTAAAAAAGGTTGGTTAATTACACTATCTTCAGCAACTGGTCTAACAAAAGAACTACTGAAAGATCAACAGTTTGTTTTTATGAGACGTATAAATCAAGATGTTTTGGAAAACACATTTAGCATCATTAGAAGGAAAAGAGGATGTGATAATTCAGCGGATGCTCTGCAATTTATGACTTGTATTAGAGGTGTTAGGCGCGGTTTCCACTATACGATTTCGTCCAGCAAAACGGATCCTATGAATAATTTATTGAAAAGATCAAAAGAAACCAATTGTGAGGATGATTCAGATGAGGTAAGCAAAAACAAAGAATCTTTTAAATTTTTTATATTTAATTATAAAAATATAATTTGTATGAATTGAAATTATAAATGGTTTTTATTATAATGATGAATTAGAGAAAATAAATATTATATCAAAACAATGCTAAGGAAGATATAATTATTAAATGAATGTTATATACTGTATACTTTTCTTTCCTTTTGTTTTACATATATTGCTTTTTAAGGACTTGCATATATATTTTTTCTTTCTTTACATTTTGTACCATTAATATTTTTAATAAACATTAAGTTTCTTATATGGAAATAAAGAAAGTTATTTGTTTTGAATTGGTTTTGGAATGTAATTCTTCTTTTTGTATTGACTCTGGGTCTAATATAACATGGTTTCACACAATACAGTGTTTTTCAGGAACCTATCTACCATGTTATAGGAGGGATATTTGTATTAAAATTCATCTTTAGAAAGTTTAAAATAGCCAGATAATATAGAATCTCAATAAGAAAGTTGAGATACAGCTTTTTTAATTTTCTTTTGTAAGTTTTTACAAATAAAATAGATTAAATTTTTTAATGATTATATCTCTGAATAGTAAATTACTAACTTTCTTCTTTTGAATTCTCATTTAAAATTACTTTCATGAAATAATATTCAATTTACTATTATTTCTTACCTTCATATGATAACATATTGTTATTCCCATTGCATATATGTAATCTTGAACAAGAGCTGAATATGCTCGTCGGAATATAATTTTTTGTTCATGTTCCATACTCCATAAAAGATGTTTAAATACTTCATCATAACGATTTGGCTATAAATATAAATTAATTACAGTATATATTTTTTATTTAAAATTCAATCTTAATAAAATATATGTAAAATCTTTGCAACCTAAAATCTCATAACAAAATAGTTGATAGATTCATGCTTAACACTTTCATTCAAGAAACTGATGGACCAAAGCTATCTTTTATATAAACAATCATCTTAATCATATTTGATAAATTTTAATTTAAATAAAAAAGTGTCATCATTTGTTAATACAGATTTATTTTATTCTATTTTATTAAAACATTCAATTTTTTTGTTTAATTTCTATTTCATTTAGAAATTAAACAAAACTATTTTATAGATATTTCCAATTAAATTAATTGAAATAAGGTTTTAAAATCATAACTATATCAAATAATAGAATGTAGATGTTTTTATAATTCACTGAGATAGATTGCATATATTTCTGACTATAATACATTAGAATATTTTAATGTAAATCAATCAAAAATAGTTGAAAAAATTAATAGATCAGTAGTTTTTTCATAACTTTATTGTAAATTTAATCTGGAAACAGCTTCTGTGGGCTATGAACATTAACTTATTCATAATTCAAAATCATTTTTAATAAATGTAATTTTCTATACACATACATATGCTGATATATATTGACCATTATTTTTAGAAGATATATAAAAGAATATTAATAAGAAAAAATTTAAATAAACTTTATAATATTTTTGAAACAATAATATTAATAAATATTGAGAATTAAGAAAAAAAATACTTCTTCAAGATTTTAAAACAACCCCATGCATTCAGAATACATAATGGAAAAAACTGATTTGCCAGTTCTAATAATTTACATAAAAAATGAATCTTTTACTATTGCAATAAAATCTATTATTTTTTAAGATTAGATATTATTATTTTGAAATTTTATACCATCAAACAGTCATGAGGATATGAAGTAATAGGTTAATTATAAACCAATAAGGCTGATTATATCCATAAATGAATAGTCAGTGCATTGAAAAACAATGAAGAATGCATTGGATCAGTTTCTTTCAAAAAATAAAAAGTGGGAGCTGTAATTTAATCCCTAATCCTTCAAAGGAAAGTTACCTCACTTTCATGCAAATATTTCTTTCCTTTTCTAATATATAATGTAAATTACAAATGTTGTAAAATATATAATAAATTAGATCTTTTTTATTTTGAAGTTACATTGAAGTAGATTTTGAATAGTAGTAGTTTTTGAAGTAAATTGTTATTTCTTAGTTAGAATCTTCAATTATATTTCTGCAATTATTAAAATTCTGATAATACTATTTTTTGTTTATACTTTTATTTATTATTTATTGATGATGCAAATTTTAATATTATATTCAATTTTTACAAATTTGTTATTTCTTACAATTATAAAATCAAGAGAAATAAAGTTAATTTCATTTAATTTATTTCATCTTAATATTTCTTTTCTTAGTTATGTAGGTTCCAATGTCCAGTACTAGTTACTGAGAGCCAGATTAGTTCAAGTAATTTTCAGGTACTAATAGTAGATAAAAAATATAACCTACACATCAATAAATGCTATATTTTATAGAAAATAAGCAGAATATATTAATGTTTCCAATTAAACTAATTTAATAAAAAATTCAAAAAAATATCTAAATTCTTTATTAAAAAAAAATTAAATTGACACTAAACACTAAAAAGAAAGCAAATTCAATTTCCAAAATAGCTTTCAATTTATGTTTAGTGTTGGAAAGTAATTTATCACAGATATATCTTTATATGTTTCAGACAACTTTGAAACAGTTTTATTGAGGTCATACTTTTAGTGTGCTAGAATGTAAAGAATTTCACATATATAGTCAGTTAATATTATTTCAATCTTTCATTTTCAGCAAAAATTATATTAATTTGCTAAAAAATTAAAGCTTTTAAGGCATTCAAATGGAATAAAGGCCTATTTTCTTTGGTTTTCTTGCATAAGAGACAATAAACAAGGTGGAAACCTACAATAATAGTTGAGCAAAATCAAATATTTTGCTTGGATATTATTGATTATAATACTATATATATATATATAGTAATTTATATATGGTATTATATATAATAATAGTTGAGCAAAACATTTGATTTACACAGTACTTGAAATGCATGATTTTAATTTAATATGGTTGAAAATTTGATATCAAATTTTCATTTTATGTGGTACGATTTCAATTTAACATGATTTAAATCCAATACTGATTTATTTTATACGATCATACAAAAATGATCATAGTAATATTCTAGATTATGGACAATGACAAATAACAAAATCCTTAGTTATTCTATCAGTATTGGGAACAACCTCTAAGTATACTAAATAGTATAGTCAAACCTCTGTTCACAAACTTAATTCATTCCTGAAGGTTGTTCATAAACCGAAATGTTTGTAAATTGAAACTATTTTCCTCATAGAAATTAATATAAAATGGATTAATCCATTCCTGGACCCTACATGATTGCTTATTTAAACTTTTACAACATTACTTTGTGCACAAATTCTTAATACAAAATCAATGGAAATCATTAAATCTATCACAAAAATGATGAACACAACACTAAGTAGATCAAATATAGAGGAAAACTTAATTTAGTTTTACCGTAGCTGTATGAAGGAGAGTGGTGAGGAAGTGAAATGTTTATTGTTTGAAAGGGAATTC
The DNA here is from genome assembly GCA_000484575.1 of Olivierus martensii. Lineage (NCBI taxonomy): Eukaryota > Metazoa > Arthropoda > Arachnida > Scorpiones > Buthidae > Olivierus > Olivierus martensii. The sequence goes on from AYEL01062923.1 coordinate 3,996, forward strand.
TTTTTCTTTTTTTTTGTCTCTTGGTACCATTCGATACTGCTTCAAATCCACTGGGCATCTGTCTCACTGTGAGGAAGTTAACTTTGACCTGTCCTATTTTTATTTTATTATACACTCTACTATTTATCGTTATTTTCTTATATGCTAACGTATTATATTTTAGTTTAAAAGTTAACTTACTTCCACCTTCTCCGTCGCAGTTGGCAATCACGTGATACGGAGTCGGAACCTGTATCCGGAAGAGCTATCCCGGTTAATGATGTCATCTTATCTACATAAATTTTACCACTGAATGTGAAAATAAGAATGATCCATATCGGTGTTTTGTTCGATATATAATTGAACTGTAAAGATAATGACATGAATGAAATACTCTGTAAACTAATAACTTTGAACTTGTTACGTATAAGTATGTAAATGAGCGAGTACGGAAGTGTTCGTCACTTGAGTATAAAAGCACGACGCAATCGACAAGTTTTTTGAGGTGCTGAATTTCCAGACGTAGAATTGGTGAAAGTGACAATTGAGTTTCTTGTAGAGATCGACGATTATTTGAAGTTTGTATCGGAGGTGGAGGTAGTAGAATTTTGTAGTATTTAAGGTTTATTTCGTTGTGGAATTTTGATATTTGAATTGGATTAAACAACTTTTGTTACTTGTTTGTTGCTTTATTAGAGTTTCAATAAAGCATTTATTAACACTTTTGTAAGTGTTTCGAGTGTAATAAAATTATATTTTGTTATTATCTAACTTGTTTGAGATTTTCTTCAAATTATTAGCATAAGTTCTAACATCGTTTGTTCGTTCTAGTCTAACACCTAATCGGTACTTTTAGTTATAAGTTCCGATTTCCGTTTTCGTTTCGTCGATTAGACGTTACGTTCTTGTTAGATTGTTTTTGAAATTAATTTAGTATTTAAGTTAGAACTTAGCTTAAGACCTGAGCTCAGGCCGAACTCTGGATTGCAGAGTCGCTAGAACCGTTAGGCTTAGTAGAATTTAATAGTATTAACAGTCGTCCTAATCTGCGACTGGCATCACTAAAATGTTATCCAGAGTGATTTGTTTTTGTCTATGTTTTAAAATGTTTCTAAAGTGACACATGGCATTATCATTGAAAATGTTTATGTTGATGGCTTGTATGTTCGTTACTCGAGACAAGTTCATCATCCAAGACGCTTTGTATTTGTAAAATTTGTTCGTAAACCGATGTTTGACTGTATATATGTTACTGGCAACGTACATTGCCGGTAACATACATACAGTCAAACATCGGTTATAAGATCACTGGATTGGTTATACAGTATATACAGTCAAAACATCGGTCATAAAAAAAATGCCAGGCATTCTATATACTACCTAGGCATTCTATACAATGCCTGTTTTCATAGATTGCCGGTAACATATATATGATCTTTAATTTTTTTATAATGTTCAATTATTAGAATTGTCAATTAAGATATATAATAATTTATAAATGATGAAATAATAATAATAAATTATCAGTCATATTAATTTCTCAATAAATTATTTCCTTGACATTGATACAAATATAGATCACAGTTTAAGATTTAGAAGAGAATTATGAAACTCCTTAACTCAATATGAAGAGATTTATAAGGAATTAAGCAAAAATAAAAAGCAAACATTGATAATGGATTTATTAAGCTGATTCTGAAAATTTCATTAAAAAATGAATTAAAAAATATCTGAAGGAAATTGATAGCAGTTCCACCAGTTTCACTCAGATCCACCAGGTGAAGTTTGGCTTGTTCGTTTGGTTAATTCGTAAAATGGTTTATCCTCTGTTAAGTTTGTTGTTATATGATTATTGATAGCAGTTATGGCAACTTTGAACTGAAAAAGAAGACTGTTTCAATATTACCAAGAGAAGATATGAAATAATCTTGTTTTTGTATACACCTATCCCTCGATTTGCACGGCACTCAATTTACACGGTTTTTAAATGAAAACAATATTCTATATTTTTATCTATGCATCTATATTTTTTGTTGTATTCATATATATTATTATTATCTATGCATCTCTAAGCTTTTAAATTTTATATTGTTCAAATATGTATTCTTAGATACTCTGTACATTATGCTAAAGATGATTGCATGTACAATTGAAAATGTTTCAATTAAATTGTATTTATTTTATTTTTGTTGCATAAGAATGCTTCATTTAATATATTTTATAATGCAATAAGCAGCTGATATTGAACTCATAGATGCATTGTTTACAAAACATACAAAGATTTTCTTATAGATCTTTCTTTTAATATAATAGAACTATCAAATTACATTCTGGGGAGGAATGCAAGTTTTCAAATAGGAAATTTTTTTTAGCAACAAAACAATAACAAAACAGTTTAGTAACATAACAACAAGAAACTAATAAAATTCTATATTTCAAAAAAAATTCAATAATACAAATATGAATCTTTATGAAAGGTGTATATTCAGAAGATCTTTCATTCTTTTTTTCATTCATTTACTTGAATGAAATTTATTTCTAATTAAAAGTAAGTAAGGATAAATTACTATAAAATTTAATATCATTGTTTATTTCAATTATCATGTTTTTACTTCTTTCGATGTAATTAAAAAGCTATCAATGTAATACATGATACTTTTCTTATTTTCTATTTCCCAGTCATGTTTTTGTTGCATAAGAATGCTTCATTTATAAATATATTAAATTATTAAAATATTTAGGCCATTAGATATAAGGGATAATTGCATATGTAAGAATTAGTTTCTAGGATTAAGGGTCATTTTCTTTAAGGTATAAATCCAGGTTTGAGAAATCCCATTGCTTATTTATTCATTAAATCATATTTTTATATTGGTTTCATTGCATTATTTCTTTAGACTCTTTTATTAGTCCATCTTTTAAGTTACTATATGTTTTAATGACTCTTACTCTTTTCAATTAATTTATACATTATGCCCTATGATCTTTCTATAATAGCTGTATTTAGAGTGACATTCTTAATATAATTTTTATGTTCTTTAATTCTCTCTTTCAGGTTTCTTGTTATTATCTCTATATACTCTTCATTTTTATTTAAATCTTTATTATAAATAAGCAGAACACAGACTCCACTTCTCTGATCTGGGGTATCTTTTTTGTTACATATTTGCCCAAAAACAGTTGGATGCCTTTTATACACTATTTTTAAGTTGAGTTGTTTGACAGTTTATTTAAGCAGTTAGCATCTATGAGTAAGCAGGTAACTGTTTACTCATAGATGGTAGTTGTATATAATTAAATGTTTGTTCCATTTACATCTCATTTGTTGTTGAAGTTGAGCCTATTAACGATCTGTCCATTTTTTCTATTATTACTTAACTTTTTCTTTAGTTTGTCGAATATAGCTTTCATAAAAACATAATTGTAATCATCTGCTTTACTCTCATTGATAACTCTATTAAACTCTTCATGTTTAGCATTTTCAATAGAACAACGGGATAATATCTGCTTAAAATAAGATAAGAAGGTCATGCATTTATACTTGTGATGGTCTGCCAACCAGGTGAGGATTATTGTGGAAACATAAGTAGGTTTCCTATAAACTTGAGTGGTGAACTGGGCTTGCAGTATATCCAACTGTACATTGAGAAAATGAGTTGACTAAATATTCAGCTGGCCTATATTAAGTTTAAGGACTGTCGAATCTTTAGAGAATGCTTGTTTCATTTCTACAGTTTTTATATTATCATTTTTCCACAATACAAAAACATCATCAAAATATCTTAAAAATATTTAAAGTGGGGCTTTACACATTTGGAGGATATTATTTTTTATGTATCTAAATACTATTTCAGCTAAAATGCCCACCAAGACACCTCTTATGGCCAAATCATATGTTTGTTTTTAGAATTTGTTGTTGAATATGAAATATGAATCATAGCATATTATATCTGCAATTTGTCTGAATATTACTAAAATCTCAGGTCTTTTATAGATTCTTATTGGAGAATGTCAAAAGTACATACACATGGATGGCAGTTGTAATGAGGTATAACTTCTCATAATCATATATCACTATGGTGTCACCTGGCTCAGGTATTATTTCTCTAATTCTGTCAGGAAATTGTGGTGTTGAGGTAACAACATAGGGAGAAGTGCTTAACTTAATATTACACCAACATGTCAAAATTTGTTCAAATTTTATAAAGGAGCCACATTTTTTAATCATAGGATACACTGTTATTGGCTCTTTATGTGTCTTAACATAGCCAAATAATCTGGATCATGCTGGATTGATTGTTTTCTTAAATTTTAACCATTGAGAGAAGTTTTGTTTCTTTATTAGTTTTCAAGCTTTCCTACTAACTTATCAATAGGATGTTGAGATAACTCTATTATATCAGATGGTTGCATGTAAAATAGAAAATGTTTCAGTTAAGTAGTGTTTATTTTGGTTTTGCTGTGTAAGAGTGCTTCATTTAATAAGTAAACAATGCATATTTGACTCACAGTTTTGAGAATTTCTACAATCTTTGAAAATATTTTCATCATTTTTTTAACAGTTATAAACTTTTAAGATTAATCTATAGTTATTCTATCAGGTTTTATAAAAATGTAATCTAGCATGTCTTATATCCTGAAGCTGCCTGATTAATGATGCTACACTATATTTCAATTAGTTTTCAGAAAATATGTATAAGAAAGTATCAAAATTAAATAACAAACTTGCAAAGTATACTATTTGCTATAATATTACAAATTTTTGCTGAAAAATTTTAAAAAGAAAAACCTATCATAAAAAATATAAACAGTGTACAATATTTTGCAAAAATTAAATGGATGTAAGAAGAAATTTGAGAAATGAATGGTAAGATTTCTCAATATTGAAATTGACTGCAAAGAATTAATGATTCATTATCTTCAACATATAATTTAAAAATGTGAATCAATAATTCTGTTGTATTAAATGTTCTAAAGTTTTCTATTTATTAAAATCTGGAGATGAATATTTAACATAATGGAAACATCAAATTTTATTTTTTTTCTTAAATGAAAGTTTTTTAATAATTCACTAATAAATGTAAATCTAACACTATTTCAAAATCATCATCACTACTTTTTCAGCATGATATCACAGAGATTGATTAGAAGAAAGTGTATATGATAGATTTTTACATCTAACAACATAGGGACATACTTAACAACTTAAATACATAATATTTCAAACACAACAAACTTTAATTGCCATCATTGTAACTTAAAATTTATAAATAATTTAATTAGATGTATTTAAAGAAAAAGAATCTGCTAAAAGAAAGAAAAAAAGAAAGAGCATTAACTTGTGAACTGGATTGCATATTTGCAATAAATTAAATAATTACGAATAAAATTTCTTAATATAATACAGTATATTAATAAACATTTGTTACCATCATAGTCAATTCTTTTCTCTGATCCCATTGTTGGATTATGTCTTAATTTATCATCACACATATTTTCTACAGCATCTTCAAATACTCTATGACCACTATAAATTTTTTAAATGAAAAAAATAATGAAAATTTTTATAAATGTAATTTAAGATTAATTATCATTTTTCTGACAAATATTATTTATACTATAATATTTAATTAAGAAAATAATGCATAATGATTATGAAAAATTCAGTTACTACAAACAAATGAAATAAAATTTTCTGAGAATTTGTTAGTACTTTTGATCTAAATGTAGGTTAAGAACTTTCTATAAATGTAGGTATTTTTCTTCATACAAACTGACTAGATCTGCAAAACATTTGGAGTTTTTCTCACAAGAATGCTATTTTTTCCAAATCAATATTTGACAAAATAATCTCTAACATAAATAAAATTTGCAGTGCAGTTAACTATAAAACTTCTATTTATCTATCAATATGTTTAATTCAGTTGAGTTTTTATATATATAGACTCAACTGAACATTATAGCTTATATTTTTTCAGTTGGTTACACTTAAACACACACACACATCATTTTAAAATATTTTTTTTTTCCTTATATATAATTATATACACATATAAAGGAAAAAAAACATATTTTAAAATGAAATGTTTAAGTTCTAGAACACGTATTCAAAAGTAACAATTTTAATATATTATATATAAAACAGTACTCAAATTTCTAATATAATATCTAATGATTAATGTTTGCATATTATATTATATTAATAAATTAAACACATTTTTAATCATTTAAAATAGAGTATGTATGTATGTATGTATGTATGTATGTGCTGTTTTAAATTATTAAAAATGTGTTTAATTTATTGATAACAAAATAACAATAAGGAAACTTACATATACCTACATAAATATACACATACACACACATATATATATATGTAATTTTCCTTATTGTTTTAAATATACAGTAATATATAATGTGGAACTTAATTTTAAATCTAGGTGCAGTTTAATCCAATATCTATTTGTTTTAGTTATTAAATGGCTAATCATTGATAATAAATATTTGCTATTATATACATATATATTTATTTGTCATAATTCAACAAAAAAATTTCCATATGCATTTAATAAAAATCTGAAATTTTTATTATAATTAAAAATAATTGGTGATTTATCACAGGAAAATAACTGTTAACATAATAAATAAAACTTAAATTAATTAATAAATATAAAATTACATATACAGTAATACCCCGAAGTTACATGATAGGTGGGACCGA
>AYEL01062924.1:0-42546 GCA_000484575.1 Olivierus martensii
ACTAACTGTTTAAGAGTTATTCATTGTGAAGTTAGCTAATGGCCGGAATCTCACAAAGCAAGAACCAATTACCATATTTTCCATAGAGTTAATACTTCGATTAGCGCGAGAAATTCGTGGAACCAATTATTCGCGCTAATCGAAGCCTACCTGTATTCATCTATACAAGTGTCAGTCAATTCAGGAATTGCAAGACTGTGATTTGAATATGAGAATTATTTTTGTCAAAAAGTTTTTAACAACATATGACAAAAATAAACTTCTTGGAAAATCTTTTGAATGTTAGATGAAGTGCACTTTCATCTGAATAGTTCTGTTAACAAACAGAACTGCCAGTACTGGGCTGTGGAAAATCCATTCCTTTTATACCAGTGACAGTTACATAGTGATAAAAGTGAGTGTGATGTATGATGTCATCAAAAGGAATTATCAGGCTATAATTTTTTGAGGATAATGATGCCAACATGATAATGGTAGTATGTAAACATGATTCAAATGCTTTTCAGTGTTGAACTAGAGAACTATCCAGTGAATGATATCCACATGATTTCAGCTGGATGAAGTTACAGCTCATACTCAAGAAAATATTAATCACTGCTTTACAGAAATTTTTTGGGATCCACATAATGATCAGGATCAGTGTCATCATTTGGCCTGTGAGATCATCAGATCTTTCAGTGTAAGATTTCTTTTTATGGGGATTCTTAAAAATGCGAATGTTTACTCATTGTCATTGCAACATTAATGAATTAGACACTAGGATTTGTGAAGAGATTCAACCAATCTCTGTTGAGATATTGCAGTGAGTTATGATGAATGTATGTTCACAAATGTAGGAATGCATTAAGAGGAAAAGTGGTCATTTACAGGATGTTATCTTTATAAAATGGCTTTGATGTAAAGTAATTGATAAATAGCATAATTGTAGCCTTTTGATAACCATGTCTGCATAAAAATAAAAATTATCTAAAGTTACATTACACAGTTATTATTATTACATGTTTTCATGTGCCACTCTGTACATATAATAAGAACAAATAATTAAGAGTATTTTCTGCTTTAGCGTAGTAATTATAACTGTTTTGACTTAAATACAAGCAGTCCCCAAATTATGAACATAATTTGTGCACAAGTTTTGTTTGTAACTCAGATATTGCTATTATTTTGCTTCCAAAAATATTGCAATAATTTTATATACTGTACTTGTAATATATTTCACAATGAACCAATTAGAAGTTTTTTATTTCACAGATTTGAATGAAAAGTTCCAAATATAAAGCAGGGGTTTTCTGATATAATCACTGCCATCTTGAAATACTACTATAATATGTTAAATAACTGTGTAATTTTACATAATACTGGTTGCTAGAGCATTCTGCAATTATATTGTTTAAAATTAATGAAGAGTTTTAGAAATTTTGTGAAATAAAACTGAAAAATAATGTTCATAAGTACAAATACTTAAGTACAGAGGCTCCTCTAGTTACAAAGTACAGTTTAAAGTTACTTAAATTTTACTTTACATTTAAGTTACATAAGAATTACTTAAATAACTAAAGTAAAAAAAAATAGTTTTACAAAATTCACAAAAAACCATATTACACAGAAGATTTCTAAATGAGTATATGAATAGAATTTGGTGATTATTTACTTTTTTCTAATGTTTTATGATTAATTTTTCTAATTTGAAAGGAAGCAATTCCTATTTGGAATGATATTTAGTAAAATGTCATTCCAAATAGGAATTGCTATAGTCTGTATACTTAGTTTGCCCTTTGTTAGGGCCAATGAGAAGGGAGTACTTATCAAATAGTTTTGTCAGGGATGGAAGGCTTCAGTAGGTTTTGTTTTTTGGTTTGAATTGTTTTTTGTTTATGATGGAGAGTATTTGAATTTAGAACATAGAAAATCAATTTATTGTCAAAGAAGAGAGATCATTTACAAATCCAAATAAACCTATCTAGTCAAATTTTCTTCTAGTGATTTATTTTTAAAATAACTGCCAATTTAATTATTTAATTATTAAATAAAAGCAAACAATAAGCCAAATAAGTAAGATAAATCGTTTATTCAAAAACGTTTCGGCTATCCACATAGCCTGCTTATTGTTTGCTTTTATTTAATATCTAAAGTAAGACGTTTTTCAATATATATATATATATATATATATAATTATTAAATTGGCAGTTATTTAAAAAATAAATCGCTAGGGATAATTTGGCTAGTTAGGTTTATTTGGATTGCATAATCCACTAAGTAAATATTGATTTATGATTATTTATAAATAATCATGAATATTTAAAAAATAAAACTTTATATAGCATACCATGTTATATAGCTTTATTTTTATATAACATGATGATAGATGCTGTATTATAAGAATTGAATGGATTAATGTACTTTTGATTCCCTTTAGTTTCTATCCTTCTGGAAGAATTGTTATGTTTTTGGACGAATTAAATTTAAATTTTCTTCTAAATGGTTTTTATGATGGCCCTAAATTCTATGAATTATCCTCTTTTCAATAAAAAAAAATAAAGCATTCTAATTTACTGTAAATATTGATTGGTCATTCTATTTTGTTCGGACTTTCTGTTAATTGCTAGAAAACATTGTTAACATAAGAATTAGGTAATATTTCTGTTTTTATTCTTATTAGTTTAAAGACTATGACATCACATGTGACATCTAGAACATCTAAAATATCACATGACATCACATGTGACATCTAGACATCTAAAATAAACAAAATGAGAAAAATAATAATAATACATTAATTTATATTAAAAAAATTTATGTTATTTGTTACAGATATTTGTTAATGACAATCATATTATTATAGTCTGTATACCAAGAGTTTTCTCTAGAAAGACTATGACATGTGTCATAGTCTTTCTAGAGGAAACTCTTGGTATACAGACTATAATAATATGATTGTCATTAACAAATATCTGTAACAAAAAAAATTTATAGGATTAAGTAGTGTAAGAAATGATTGTGAATGTTACTTTGTTACTGTAAATGTGTAGAGATCCGGGAGTCAGGACCTGCTGGAGAATGTCATTCCACACGTATCCGTAATTCAGCAGAGTTGACAATTTTGTAGTCAACATCGGGTGAATGTATCTTTCTTCCAGCCGTCCGAGATACTCCGTTCTCCACCATCCCAGAAAGAATAATAAACACGTTACAGATAGGGCTGCACGAAGGCTCGAATATCGTGCAGTGCTTGGTGGGTTGGTATAAGATATGTGACCGGGGGCCGTAATGGCTTCCCGGGAAAAAGGGGAGATATGTTTATTGTTTTTACCAAGAGGGTGAGAGAGAACTTGGAACAAGGGGACAGTCAGTCGGTCCCAGCCTGTGCAAGAAGTCAGTCGGTTTTCCGGCAGTCGCTAAGGTCAGTCTCCAATCGTCGAAGCTCTGGACGAAACAGTTAATCTTATTGAGGAACGAAAAGACAGACTGGGTTAATCTAATCCCCTTCTGTCCTTCCTCCAAGAAGCCCAGTCTGTGCTAAGTGTAGACGAGAAAGAACTGTGAATCATAACCAATCAACATTGCAGAGGGGTGCCTATACCTCAGTCTTCTTTCTTCATAAGCCGACGTCCGAGTGTCTAACGAACTCGACCTCCGACGCCCGTAAACTTATACCAGACTGAACCGCTCAATTCGTGAGACCTCATCCTCCGCTTCCTGAAGGTCATACCACCGACGAGGTACTGGAGATCACCCGCCAACCACGATTGGAAGGACTCTCAGTCAACGGCCGAGAATTACCCATCGTTGAAGAAACCCGTCTGTGTACGAGGTATTGTCCTCTGACCTAGATTGTCGGGTCTATTCTTTGTAAATCACTCTCTCTCCAATAAAGGAAGATGTTTGTTTTCACGAACGTTGTCTCTGTGTCCGTCAGTGTCAAAAGTCTCGTTACCCGTCCTTACCGCTGCTAGGCTGTCCGCCTGTTGAGCAACGTATTATCGTGTCTTGCGGGTCGTGCGGGCCTCACAAATGTATGAATGGCTATAAAATTTTCAGGCAATCTGCCTTCTCTGGTATATTGCAACCACTGTTCCCTATCAAAAATCTTTCTTAGAAATTATTTAAGCAGAACTTCTATTTTCATTTTTGGCTATTACAGTGATTCAGGTACGTCAGTGATGTCGCTCACACACTTTCTTGTGGAGATCAAAGCAAGATGTTTGTTTTCACGAACGTTGTCTCTGTGTCCGTCAGTGTCTAATGTCTCGTTACCTGTCCTTACACACGCCACAAACCGCTTGTAGGCTATCCGCCTGTTGAGCAACATATTATCGTTTCTTGTGGGCTTAACGGGCCGTGCAGGCCTCACACATGCGTTTGATGCACACATGTGACTATCGCAATAATCAAATGCGAGGTGGCCAACAGAACAGCCATGGATTTTTATGTTTCTTTCCAGGAGATTACCCTTCATATGTCTAACATACAAATGCAGATTGATGGTCCCAGGAAAACTGTAGAAGTTCTTATTCTAATATTCTTCTTGCTGCCTGCCATGTGATTCTCAATACCATTTTACTCAATATTTTGCAGGTCGACGAGACGTTTGCACGTCGAAGAAAGTACTACCTTAGCCGTGACACGATGTCCCACATCATCACCATATTCAGCATATACTGCTGGGAAACATGGCTTGGACTCTATTGGCACATTTATATATATATACATTTCCTTTTTTCAGATTTTAGAAATGTCAAGCTAAAAAACATTAATGCTTGCAGCTGAGAGAAATAAATGAAAACATACAAAAGAATCTAAACAAGAAAAGGCAACATTTTTACAACAAAAGAATTTCTGCACATAATTATAGGTATAATAAGAAAAACGGTCTATCCAGTAATTATAGATCAGAAAAAATATGCAATTCTGACAAAGATATCCTGACCTTTACATTAGGAGTATTGTCAGCTATGTAACTACTGCAATGCAAAACATTTTGAGGCAGAAAGAAGAAGTGGTGACTTTTCAATTTGTTGTCATAAAGGGAAGTATGATGAGGATATGGCATCTGCTTTACAGATTCCTGGATCTAATAAATGCCGATACAAGCGTGCAAACAGTAATTGAAATTACATCTGTATTTATAAGCTAACATGGTGCTCCTCCAAGCAAAGTAACATTTGCTATTCATTCCAAGAATGAAAATCATCCAATGACAACTATCTCTTCCCTCAATCCACATTCTGTTGCAATGGCCTATCCATTATTATTTCCTTATGGTGCTTCTACATGGAGACCTGGAATGGCACATGATTCAATGGATGCTACAGCTGTGCATAATGCCACAACACAGCTACAGTTGTATCGTTTAGCAATCCGTGACGATTTCAGTCTGTTGCATAGTTCTGATAAACTTTTCCAGCAATATATTGTTAATATATGCAACTCGAGATTTTTAACCTTAAGTCCCATCAAAAACAAATTCGAACAGAAACTTACAAAAAATTGATGAACTAAAATTGATGGAAAGTGATGATGAATGGAAGATGTGTATAGAAGAGGGTTGTATGTTTAAATCCCTCAACAACATCGAAGCTTATTTGCATATATTTGTATATTCTGTTCTTTTACAGCTACAAATATCACACACACAATTCAAGACTTTTTCTATCTGAAGACTATAGTCAGCATACTACTGAAGATATAAGCTACGATTTGGCATTGACATTGAAAGTATTCTAAAGTTGCATGGCATGAATTGCATTACTTTAAATCTTCCAGTGCCAAACATAGATTTATACTCTGCTAGATTATATGATCAACAACAACAAATAATAAAAAGAAAATCATATATATGCTTTAAATAATGAACAGAAAAAAATAGTAGATGTAGTGTTAGAATATATGAGATCAGGTCATGCCTCTTCCTTTTATGTGGATGGTCCTTACGGGACTGGAAAAAACATCTGTTTATAAATGTATCTCTCATATACTTCGTGGAGAAAACAAAATAGTTATACCTCCTGCATGGACTGAAATCCTGCATGGATCTAATTTAATAGAAAGTGGCCGAATTGCACTTTCAGCTTTTAAGTTTTCTGTTTTGCTACTTGACAACTGATTCCAATATGTGACCAAATTCAGCGCAAGTATATATTTTACGTAAAGCGGAACTAATTATTTGGGACGAAATATCTATGGTACCGAAAGCTGCTGTTAATGTATTTGATCGTCTTCTCAGAAATATGCAGTCTGTACAAATATGTGGTAGCAAATGCATTTTATTTGGAGGAGACTCGACAAATTTTGCTTGTAGTTCGTAATAACAATGGAGTCCCTATTTGTGAACATTCGCCTTTTCAACTATAAAACTATGTAAACTTAACAAAAATATAAGAGCACAGCAACATATCACATTTAGTAAATGGCTACTATAGATGGCTTGGTTTGGTTTGATTTGGTTTAGTGGCGCAAGGGCCTCCTGGGCCAAACTGCACCAAGCACAGTGTAAAACTTAAGAAAGGTATTCTTAACAAAATAATATAAAAACAAGAAAAGTAACAATTAAAGAAAAAGCAAACAACACATAATATAAAAATGGTGTAAACGGCCAATGGTAACATTTTAAATATAAAATGTCAAAAAAGATGAAAGTACCTACACAAACTCATATAAACTGCCATATATCAAATAAAAACAAGGTAAAATAATCATTTTTTAAATAAGACATAAAACAGAACTAGAGTTGGGAAGTAATTCATATACATGAACATATATCTCCTACTACTATTGAACTACCATACAGTGTATTTATAATAAGGATATTGTCTCCTTTATTTAAGATTAATGCATTGAAGAAAAAAAATGTTCATCTGTTTTACAATCGTATTATACTTTGCAAAAAATGAGCATTCTTTCAATATAAATAACAAAATTGTTTCTGATATTATTATTGGGAATTCTAAAACATATATTGTATCGATTAAGTAATTCATACTGATCAGGAACAACTGATCAGTTTACAAATCGATTCAGTAACTGAGATAATATCCAAAACTAAATTACTATTTATTTGGGGAGTTGGTGGTTTGCTTCAGTTGAAATCAGACTGTTTGCAGTTTGCTCCATGTTTTTGTCAATTTTTCCTGTAAAAATGCGACTTCACTGGATTTTTGTGAGTATTCTTCTTTATAAATGTTTCTAGAACGTATATGTGAAACATGGTCCGATTCCATTAATTAGATCAAAAGTTAAGAGCGTTTTTGTGCCACGTGCTTTTCGGAACGGTTTTTCATCGTTTTCTCTCCGGAGTTGCTTCGGGCATCAGTTTTGAAGTCCCCGCTGTATTTCTCGTGCTCGCGGATATCGAAAAATATATAGTTTTGTTATATTTGGCCAAGTATTTCTCGAATTATTAGTTTTTATCACTGTGGGAGCATCCAGTTGGCAAGCGCTTTGCTGACTTTGATAACTTATGTAAACTAAGCGCTTAGTTATCATTTGCACTAGGACACTAAATAGAGAGTATACTCGTGCTGCGCCATATTTGGTCCATGACGCCTTATTTTAGTTATCATTTGCACAAGGACACTAAATAGAGAGTATACTCGTGCTGCGCCATATTTGGTCCATGACGCCTTATGTTGTTCAGTATATACCATATTTTTAAATTTCTAGATAATTTAATTATTGACATTAGTTCTATCTCCAGTAAAAATTTAAAATGCATGATTAAGAATACAATTTATTAGCCAAAACTTCAATTATAATCAATCGGTATCTTGTTGAAATCCGATAATAGCGCTTTTGTCACTTGAAAAATTTCGTATTAAACGCTATCTAGTAAATAAATAAAAAACAATTGTATGAAATTAAACATTTCAATGTTTTCGATACGTTTTAAAGTCATACTTCCATTTTTATGTATTTTTTTCATTAAACTGAAATCTTTAGAATATTACTATAGCGGCCTATGGGAAGAACGTCCAGAAATGGCGAATGCGTATAACCCCTATCTAGAGCTCTAATTTGCACTGTTCTACTAGACGTCTTTCTGACAAGTTCTGCCAAGCAAACTGGCTGCACTCCTGTGATTCATGAATTAACAGATGATTCAATGAAAGTTGCTTTAATGAATATAATTCAGAGAACTGCAGAATCAAATGCTGAACACTTGACTGTGATAAGCAGCCACTTAAATTTAAAAATTTAATAATAAATCGAAAAATAAAATAACTATAAAGGATTATGTAGAATTCACCGTCCCAAAATACAGTGATATGGAATTTAAATCACATTTTAGGATTTTAAAAGTATTTATACGTAAAATCCTGTCAAGGACAAGATTATGATTAAGAATATAATTTATTAGCCAAAACTTCAATTATAATCAATCGGTATCTTGTTGAAATCCGATAATAGCGCTTTTGTCACTTGAAAAATTTCGTATTAAACGCTATCTAGTAAATAAATAAAAAACAATTGTATGAAATTAAACATTTCAATGTTTTCGATACGTTTTAAAGTCATACTTCCATTTTTATGTATTTTTTTCATTAAACTGAAATCTTTAGAATATTACTATAGCGGCCTATGTCAAGGACAAGATTTTAGTTATAAATCGTAAATCACTTAATGCAATTTGTTTTTCATTTCAAGTGTATAACATTTCTAGATAATTTATATAGGCTACTCTTTAATATAAGTAAGCTTACTACTATTAATAAGTTGCAATATAAAAAAAAGTATTATATAAATATTTCCGAATATTTTAAAGCAGGAAAGAAAACATACAAAAAGGTTTTTTATGAATTTTATTTTATTAAAAAGAAAAGAAGAAATAAAAAATAATAATTTAATAGTAAACAATAAAAACGGTTTAAAAATTCCTGGTATTTGGTGGGATATCCTTTTTCCTCTAGAGGGCGATGTAAATGCCTAAGATAAATGTAAATTAGTCAAAACGATTAAAGGGAAAATGTAAATTTAGTAAAAGATTCTTCTTTAATAGTGAGGTTTAGATGGAAAGAGATTTTTTAAATATGTGAAAGGTATCATTTGAAAAAAATTTTTTAGTGAAACAATTTATTCTCCCAAAAAAAAAGAGCCTAAATAAAATAAAGAAAAATATAATGTTGAAATGTTAAATTATTTGTGAAACGAAAGGATAATGAGTTTTTTAGAAATTAAAAAAGGTAATTAAATTTGTTTTGTAAAATTACATTAAGTGATAATATGTAAATATATAAAATTAATTAAATGTAAATTTTAGTAAAAAAAGAATTATTATTGAGGAGGATCACTACGGATCTTTACTATATGGCCTTTATATAAAGAAATTTGAGTAGAATTGGATCTTACCTGCTGACGACGAGCGCGCGAGAGGAGGCGCAGCGTCGCGCGGCGCCATCTGGCGGGAGTAAAATTTTTTATCCTCTTTCTCGGTTTTTCTTCCCCTTAGGGATTCTCTCTCTTGGGGGTCTATGCTGAACTAATAGACAAGCTCTCGCTATCGATAAGAATCGACAGTCACGTGATGAATGACGTACTTGTCTATTTGTTGGTAGCACGAACACCAATTGTCTATACCGTCGACTTGTAAGAGTAGACATCAACCATCGACAATCGATCTCATGTTATCAACTACTACGGAGCAGTAGAATACACATATCGAGTCTTAAATTTCAACATGGCAGCTCGTTATTACAGAATGAGAATTCTTCTAAGAGAGGAAGAAAGACGAATTCGACGTAGGGAAGCGCAAATACAATTAAGAAGTAATGCATTTCAATTAACAGATGAAAATTTTATTCCATTATACCGTCTTCCTAAAGAATTGGTGGTTACATTATGCAGTTCTTTGCGATCTGAATTAGAATCAAATTCTTTTCGAAAAAATGTGTTATCAGTAGAAAAAAAAGTGAGTATTTTTGTTTAAATTTCATCTATTATAATAAATAATAGAAGTAAAGATGCATGAAAAGATTGTTATTGAATTGTATCAGAAATACTTTTATATTAACAAATAATCTTAAATATCACTTATAAAGTGACTGTAATTATACTGATTAATGTGAAGAGAATGTATGAATTTATAATATAAAAATAAGTTTTATTATATACAATACCTTGCCAAATTTTTAGACCCAAACCAACAAATCAATGATTTATTCATTTTGTATATGATAGCTCAATATAAATCCAATTATTGTTAGGATTTCTTAAATATTTATGTACAGTCTGGTCCATAAAGTTTTGCCTACAGGTCAAAGTTGTTCGGCTTCCTTACACTACTTCAATCCAACGAGATTGCTTTTTCCAGGCCATTCGAACACGCTTAGTGTGGGACGATTCCATTAACGTTTTACGTTAGCGTCGGGGGTAGATAAGGTTTACGTCACGTGCTCAAATATGTTGACAGTTGACTAGATAGGTTTATTTGGATTTGTAAATGATCTCTCTTCTTTGACAATAAATTGATTTTCTATGTTCTAAATTCAAATACTCTCCATCATAAACAAAAAACAATTCAAACCAAAAAACAAAACCTACTGAAGCCTTCCATCCCTGACAAAACTATTTGATAAGTACTCCCTTCTCATTGGCCCTAACAAAGGGCAAACTAAGTATACAGACTATAGCAATTCCTATTTGGAATGACATTTTACTAAATATCATTCCAAATAGGAATTGCTTCCTTTCAAATTAGAAAAATTAATCATAAAACATTAGAAAAAAGTAAATAATCACCAAATTCTATTCATATACTCATTTAGAAATCTTCTGTGTAATATGGTTTTTTGTGAATTTTGTAAAACTATTTTTTTTTTTACTTTAGTTATTTAAGTAATTCTTATGTAACTTAAATGTAAAGTAAAATTTAAGTAACTTTAAACTGTACTTTGTAACTAGAGGAGCCTCTGTACTTAAGTATTTGTACTTATGAACATTATTTTTCAGTTTTATTTCACAAAATTTCTAAAACTCTTCATTAATTTTAAACAATATAATTGCAGAATGCTCTAGCAACCAGTATTATGTAAAATTACACAGTTATTTAACATATTATAGTAGTATTTCAAGATGGCAGTGATTATATCAGAAAACCCCTGCTTTATATTTGGAACTTTTCATTCAAATCTGTGAAATAAAAAACTTCTAATTGGTTCATTGTGAAATATATTACAAGTACAGTATATAAAATTATTGCAATATTTTTGGAAGCAAAATAATAGCAATATCTGAGTTACAAACAAAACTTGTGCACAAATTATGTTCATAATTTGGGGACTGCTTGTATTTAAGTCAAAACAGTTATAATTACTACGCTAAAGCAGAAAATACTCTTAATTATTTGTTCTTATTATATGTACAGAGTGGCACATGAAAACATGTAATAATAATAACTGTGTAATGTAACTTTAGATAATTTTTATTTTTATGCAGACATGGTTATCAAAAGGCTACAATTATGCTATTTATCAATTACTTTACATCAAAGCCATTTTATAAAGATAACATCCTGTAAATGACCACTTTTCCTCTTAATGCATTCCTACATTTGTGAACATACATTCATCATAACTCACTGCAATATCTCAACAGAGATTGGTTGAATCTCTTCACAAATCCTAGTGTCTAATTCATTAATGTTGCAATGACGATGAGTAAACATTCGCATTTTTAAGAATCCCCATAAAAAGAAATCTTACACTGAAAGATCTGATGATCTCACAGGCCAAATGATGACACTGATCCTGATCATTATGTGGATCCCAAAAAATTTCTGTAAAGCAGTGATTAATATTTTCTTGAGTATGAGCTGTAACTTCATCCAGCTGAAATCATGTGGATATCATTCACTGGATAGTTCTCTAGTTCAACACTGAAAAGCATTTGAATCATGTTTACATACTACCATTATCATGTTGGCCTCATTATCCTCAAAAAATTATAGCCTGATAATTCCTTTTGATGACATCATACATCACACTCACTTTTATCACTATGTAACTGTCACTGGTATAAAAGGAATGGATTTTCCACAGCCCAGTACTGGCAGTTCTGTTTGTTAACAGAACTATTCAGATGAAAGTGCACTTCATCTAACATTCAAAAGATTTTCCAAGACGTTTATTTTTGTCATATGTTGTTAAAAACTTTTTGACAAAAATAATTCTCATATTCAAATCACAGTCTTGCAATTCCTGAATTGACTGACACTTGTATAGATGAATACAGGTAGGCCTCGATTAGCGCGAATAATTGGTTCCACGAATTTCTCGCGCTAATCGAAGTATTAACTCTATGGAAAATATGGTAATTGGTTCTTGCTTTGTGAGATTCCGGCCATTAGCTAACTTCACAATGAATAACTCTTAAACAGTTAGTGTTAAGTTTATTGTAAATATTTATTTTCATATTTTACATCATTGTTCATCATCTAAATTAATAACTTACCAGGAATTGCGTCTCATATCATCATCAAACCAACCGCCAAATCAAAACTAAAATAGCGAATCGAAAGCGGAAGTTGAGCGCCGCCTGGCCGCCAATTCTGGGTCGAGAATTGAGTGAATAGGCCGATTTGCAATTAAGCATTGCAACTTTATTGAATCAGTAAATTAGTTCCAGATAGCATTAATAAGCGAAGTTAATGAACCAATGAGAAATTTTTAACAAGTTTTCTATTTGTTTATTAGCAGAATACGACACCAAAAGATAACAAAAACAAATTTTTTTCACAAGTTTTATTTTAAATAAAGAAATCAGATAATAAACAAAAGAAAATAAATAATATCGGTAGCATAGCAATATAATACGCAAATAAATTTGTAAAGATATCCTTATTTAAAAAAATTTAACAAAGAATGCTTTTATGTCGCTCAATCACATCCATTTTTTGCTGTAGCGTAATCACTTCTCTTTTTTTCGTTTCCTGTTTTATCATCAAAAGTGTTCTTCCTTTTATCCATTTCGATACTTTTTAAAAGAGAAAATTCTGTACTCTACTGTATGTATACGATAGCAAAGCTAAATAATAGTACAGTAATGTTAAACAGTTAACGGCAAAAAGCCCATCTTTCTGATGTTTCACCCCTTCAAAATCGTGTGACCGTTCTTGGACTGCTCCTCGTCCGGTTTTACTAACCGAAAATTAACGGTAATTTGTTAATTGACATCATAAAAGGAGCTTTGTTAGTAAGACTGATCTGTGTTTACAACTCGCGCTAATCAAATCTTTTCTCGCGCTAACCAAATAACGGTATCAATTTTTTAAGTCGCGCTATTCGAAGTCGCGCTAATCGAGGCCTATCTGTATTTAAATCTGTGACCAATATTTTGCCAAAGAGCAGTGAGGCAAAGCTAATAATATGGTATGTTACTATGCAGAACAATATGGATTCCGTAGGAATGAGACTGATTCCTTCAACAGAGACTGTTGGTGTTTGAACATGTTTTCTTAGTCCTGAATAGTTTTTACTCATTACTTAACCTGTTGTTTCAAAGTTTGCAATTCATGTCTTTATATCATGAGCTGATGGAACTGAATCATAATGAAGTTGAAAGTGATGCTGAAATTCTCATCACACAACTTCATAACAATCATTGTTTTTATAATATGTTTTACTACAAAAGCATGATGCATACCCAATTACTGATCCATGGAAACAAAATGGCATTGACTGGAGAAAAAGATGATGTCATCATAGTCTAGTCAATGGCAATATTAAATTCAAATTTTAATTTCAAAAATATGATTTTGAAATTAAAGATTCAAAATTGCCACATGCTACCTTGTATCATTTGTTAGACTTCAGATTAAAGAAATTTTGTATATCAGATATTCTCAAAAATATTTATTATGGAAGAATATCAAAAATTTCATTAAACTTCACTATGATGATGATGATGATAACTCTTTAATATCGTGTTATGGGACCCAAAAGAAGAATATAACAAAGTGATTTATATATATATGAGATATTGTAAAGAAATCTAAATTTTTATATAAGTAATTTGCATTTGCTAATTTATTTTTCTTACAGCTCTTAAATTTATCTATATAGCTGCCATTTATTTATTATAACAGTTAATAATATAGTTATAATTAAAAATATACATATTTATCATAATATAAATCTTTCTCTGTATTCATACTATGCTACATTTAATTCTTTATTACTGTGTATCAGTAATAATAAAAAAATAAAAAACTTTTAGCAGAAAAACAAAAATAAATAGAAACTGTTTCTGGTCCATTCAAGAATCACCTTTAGTTCTTAGATTAAAAAGAAACTAAACAAGAAAAATCATATGACATGAACATTAAGCCAGTTTCAGGCAATGGTGATCTCTTCTATTTCTTTCATATTGACAATTACTTTTGTTTTTGACTTATGTTGAATTTTAGGGCTTCAGCTATATAATCTTTCTCAGAATTGCTGTATAATTTTGGATTCATGCCAACAGCAAATATTATGTTTTAAGATCCTTATTGATAATGCTGTAACTGTTGAAACTTTCTTTATACATCCAATTAAATGAAAATTAAACATTTCCATTTAATTTTTGTTTTTCTGTTAAAAACGATTTATTTTTTGTTGTTATTCTTGTGTTTAGTGCAGCAGAAATTATGAATACATTTTGTGTATTACTATTGAACGTAAACAGTTCTATATATAAATTTTTCTATAACAGTTAAAAATCCTTTTACCTTTCTATAAATTAACACAGAAAAGAAAACAGCTCTTCAGGCAAAAACAAACATTTTATTTAAAAACATTTTTGCTACATTAAATGTTCACCTCTTCATCAAAAGCATGTTAATCAGTAAGTGCAGACTGTAACTTTAAATTTTATGTTTAAGTAAAAAATGGCAAATGTTCAATGTTGCCAAAAATTTTACTAATAAAGACAAAACTGCTTATTATCTATCGTAGAAAGTTCTAAGGATTGCTACTTGGGCTTTGATTCCTTAGTTGCCAAAAATGTATCTGGAAAAAATATTTGCATTTTATATAAAAAGCTATTTATTTTTCTGTGTTCAGTTTTTCTAGTTATATTTATTTCCTGGAGATTTTTTTTATTAAGAAATAATAAACTGTCAATTTGCATAATAATACCACCAATTAATTTTGATTTTTAATATTCTTAAATATTACTTACTACAATCTGCATTATATTTTTCTAAAAAATACAAAGTAAAACTAATTTAATCCTGAAATCATCTATAACTGTTACTAGTACTTTCAGTTTCAACTTTCATGAGATTTTAAGTTGATAATATTTTCAGGTTTAATAAAGTATACATAATAAAATATCAAATATACAGGGTGTAAATTATCTCCTTCAAAAAAACTACACTATGAGGTAGACGAAATTCAGGTGATTAAAATGATATAAGACACTTGGGGTCGAAAATCGCAAGTAACGCTGTAAATTGAACCTCAAACTAAGCTGAATGGCTTGGTGCTGCGTAGCACGAGCCAAGTGTGGGCGACTGTGTTCGCTCACACTTGTCTCGTGCTTTGCTTGATTGACTGTGTTTGCTCACACTTGGCTCATACTTTGCTTGATTGACAATGTGTAATGCAGCGTCTTCTACCACAGCATTCAAACGAGGCACAGGGCCAACAGCTTCTCGTCTGAATCACTGTTAAGTTACAATAACATTACCAATGTATCGGTACTTTGGAAAATGATTTACATGGGTTTCAGTTGGAGTGTTACCATACCTGAAAAGTTCCCATTTCACGCAAGTTATGGTCTACAATGCAAAAAGTCTCGTAAGTAAGTAGTACTCGCTGAGGGTAGCGCTCTTGGTACAGTCGTCTTGCTGCCAGTGCATTACCACGAGCTTTGCCAAAACACATTCACATGTCGGCTAACTCGTTGTTGTCAAACTGATCCATAAGAACAGTGTACCTTGTCTGTTAAACCAAATTAATCAACGGTGCAGTTTTTCTGCAATGACGTTGCAGCTCTTCTCCTTTGCCCTGCCCAGGCTTCCGATTTGCGACCCCAAGTGTCTTATATCACTTTAATCGCCTGAATTTCGTCTACATCTGTAGTGTAGTTTTTTTGAAGAAGATAATTTACAGATCGGAAGAGCGTCGGTAGTGTAGTTTTTGAAGAAGATAATTTACACCCTATAAATAGAGTAGCTACAGATGTATAAAATCAATCTATAACTGCCATATATTTTTGATGTCATATTATATTTTTTAACTTTTGAATTTTATCATAATAACTATTTATTAAAAGTTATGATTTCTAGTTGAAAGTACTAGTATTAATATAACTGGTTTCAGAAAAAAAAATTAATACACCATATTGCATTTTTATATAATTTATCTCATATTAATCACAGTTATGATTTACAGGTGTAAAGGATCAATTACAATGGTATTTGATATTTTTTTAATCTTGAAATAATGTAAAAAAGATGTTAGAAGCATAAAACAAATAAATGAAACTTAAGAGAAATTAGTTATAAAAAATACTTAATTTTGAATAATCTAAAATTACACAGTATTAATATTTTTATTATATAGATTCAAGGTTTTAAATTTAATTAACCTAAAAACCTGGAATCCTTACATCATTTTCCTGAAATTTTATTTAAAAATTAGATTCTTGATTTAATATTGATTTGATATTTGGGAGTGGCTGAGAGTATTTCCTCTCTAGATTTTGTACCATTAGTATTGAATATATAAACTTTTTTACCATTTTCTTCATTGTATGATGTTCCACAGGGTTCTCCACTCAGCACATTACTTTTTCTTTATATTTGGATCCTCTTTTAGAGATTAGACTCAAAAATCTCGGCTTAGACGATTTGAAGATATTTAATAATATTGACCCTGATAAATTACAAAATGATTTCAATATAGTTGTAGCATGGTTAAAAGATAATAATCTTGGTATAAATTTGTGTAAAAAAATTTATGGTATTTAGTTTAAAGCAGAATGCTGAATTTACTATTTGTAATGATGTCAATCAAATTCCAAATGTAAATAAAAATAATGATCTAGTCATTGTTTTTTATTCAACATGAATTTTTATTTCCTTATGTAAAATAGAATAATATAATTTATTTCAGATATCTTAAATAATGGTTCTTACATAACTGGTAAATAAATTATTTAAACAATTTTTCACTTGCTTTTTTTTGACAATTTTCATTTATGATATCCATATCAATTATTAAAAATTTGCTCAATTTTATTCTAAGAAAGAAATTATATTTGGAATAATCAATCAGATATATTCAAAAAAATTTTTTTTTAATTTATTTATTCAATATCGTTTTTAATCAATATCTGAACATTTTTCAATAAAAACCAAATATAATAATAATTATTGAAGACAATGTATAGTAAAATACAAGCATTGATTTATTCATATATTTGTAGTAGTATGCTGATCATTATCTTCAGTAGATAATAGATATCTAGCTCATCTGTGATCAATTAAAAATTAATTCTAAAGCAGATCAGCATAACTAGAAACAAATCTTTCTTTCAACTGATAGGAATATGATTAATACATAATTCCATATAAGCTATATATATTATTTTCTTTAACAGAATACAGAAATTTTATATGCATAATTTAAAATATTTATATAGTATCAATAATCATCATCTATCCAGCATTTTTAATTAATATAGTCAATCTCAATGGGTATGATATATATTTTAAGATAAAAACTTCTTAATGTGACTTTATTCAACAAATTTCATAATATTAATCATATAAATTTTTTATGTCAGTAAATTTGAATGTTGTAAACTTCAGCTTTTGTATTCTCTGAACTATTCTTCAATTTATGTTTCATAAAGTTTCATTCATCTGAGCATGATTCCAAAGTATTTATTTATTTGCAAAATAAAATCCATTACTGTACTATTTGTATTAAAGAAATTAAAAAACTCTTTAGTATTCCAAATTATTGTTATAAATCAAAATAAAATATATTTCTGAAGCAGAAAAAGTACTCTTTTATTAACTTGTGGAAATATTTTTGCATACTACTTCCCCATCAACTTAATCACATAACTTAAAAACTTTTTAACTATTTTTTAAAAATAATTATAAATGGCAATGTACATAGTATTTAAGAGGAGGAAAACAGAATGAAACAAGAAAATGTAAAAATTGATAATATTTAAATTATATTCAAGTTACAAATATATTTGTATTTTAAATAAATTAACTGAGTGATGATAAAATCAATAGTACAGAAAACAAAAATAATAATACTACTAGTTAAATGACTATAAAATAAGCACTATTTGCAGTGTAGAACAATTTATTAAAACTTAATAAACGTTTTCAGCATATAGCCATCAAGTTACAATTTTATAATAATAATAGTCTATAGATTATTCTTTTCATCAAATAAGCAAGCAGAAAAATTTTTTAACACTACTAACATTTAATTGATTATTTTTAACAATTTCTTCAGGTTTTCTCAATTCATATACAATGTATAAAGATTGATGCAAAAAAACAGGAAGTTATGAAATTATCGGAAAAAAAATCACACTACCGAATCATTGAAAATATAGTAGAGTTCCAATTATCCAGGTTATGGATTAACCAGGAATATTCAATATGTGGTCAATTATCAAAGTTTTATCTTAAATGTGTTATCTGAAAATTTTTTAAATGTCGTAGATTAATTTTTTTATTTTATCTTAAATAATTGGTAATAAATATTAGAATCTATTAAAATTACAAATATTTCAATACTTTACTGCAAATAAATCATTTTCTTGTTTTCTTTTTCAATAAATTATAGTGTATTTTAGTACAGATTAATCAGGCCATTTTCAGACTACTGTAGTTAATCGGAAGTATACTATATAATGAAATGCACTAATAAAGTAATTTTAAATTAATCATTCTGAATTTTCATCAACTAAAAAATATTTATCAAGTCTATTCTCCCTTTATTATCCTATATTTTATCTATTATAGTTATTTTCAAGAATTAACTTTGATAAATACATAAAATCAGTTAATAAATATAAGTATTTTGCATTTTATAAAGGTTTCTTGAAAATTGTTTAGTGAAAACAACTATTAATTAAACTATTAATTCCAACAAAATTTTCCAAATGGATTTTAGTCCTAATGTGTTAACATATCAAATATTTAGTCATATGTATTAACACATTACAGACATTGCCCAAGTCAGAAATGTTTCAAGTAAACACTTGAGGACCATGTTTGAATTTCACTTAGACAATATATATAATTATATCTATAGAATTCTAAATTCATCTTGGGCACAGTTCATTTGACATTGATCTAAAAATTCCCAGTAATAGCAAAAGTAACTAATGCTATCTGGAGACAATATTTAGAACTTTAATGAATTTTTTCTAAAGCAATAGGAGAAATTCTTATTTTAGAAAATTACCACATATTCTTCTTAAAATAATTATTGCATGATATTAACTTATTAATTAAATTTTAATAAATTTTGGACAATGAAATTATTAGCATATAAATTAAATTTGTAGAAGCTTTTGAAAAGTAAAATAAAATTTGAGTTTTGAAAATTGTATAATTTATTCTTGTTGTTTTTGCTTGCTTTCCTAAAATTAAAAATTCAGAAATAATATTCAATATAATTGATTATATTTCATTATAATATATAAAATTTCTATTTTGAACAAAAGGCATAACCAGCAGCATAATTTTATCCAGTACCAGAAAAAGAATGAATATAGAGAGTTGTTTTTATAAAAACAATCTATAGTTTGAAATCAAGATCTTATATTTTGAATTGTTAAACATTTCAAAATAATCATTATAGAATGTATTAATGCTTTTATCTTTAAGTCATTTATGAGCAGTTATTATTTATTTGGCCTATTCTTGCAAATTGAATCTCTCACCATTAAGTGACAAGCAATTTTGAAATTTATATATAATACAGCAATAGATATCCAAAGCACTATAGGCTTATTTTTATTCAAAAATTATAAAATTTTCTTCATATATTTGTCTTAAATTTATTCATAGTTCTTAAAAAGTTTTGAAAAGTATTTATAATATTCTGTGAAAATAGTTAAATTTGGAGTATTGTAAGGGCAATTATTATAAATTGGATCATCATAAGTGAAATGATCATAAATATAGGAGTACATGCATAAGCTATTTACTTAATTTTATTTCATATAATTCTAGTAATGACAATGTATTTCCTAGAGTAACTGCAGCTACAATCTTTTCTACTAACAAAAGCAAAAATATGTTCATATTTTATTTTGAAAATATATTAATTTATCTTTTTACAAATTTTGTGAATTTACTTACATCATACTTTTTACACTGAGTTTACTTATATTTATAATGTAAGTAAATTCACAAAATTTGTAAAAGGAAGAATTAATTTGCTGATAAAAATTGATTTGTGTAAACCATAATAATATAATATTTATGAATAATGTATAAACAATGCATGTAATTATTACTATGGCTTACAAAAATCAATTTTTAACAAATCTCTTAATCAAATATTCATATGTAATTGAATATATTTAATTATATAGAACATACAGTTTCTTCATTTAAAACATAATATATAATCAATTGATTTTTACTTATATTCAATCATCTCCTACAAAATTTAGACTGATTTCTCCCATAATATTTCTGATCTGTCCCTTAATGTTGTCTACACACATACAGCAATAAATTGAAACTTCTGATGTTTTCATTTTAAAATCTGACATTTATGAATTATTAATATGCAGTAGACTCTTGATTAACCAGAGCAGTTGGGAAATTAATTTCCCTGGATAACTAATTCTCCAGATAATCTGCAAAATACTCAAAAATCTGAATTCTGGAGAATATGCATTTAATACTAAAAAATATATAAATTACACACACACACACACACACACACATTCAAATGTTCTATTATTTATTATAAAAAATAAAAATTTATCTGCAATAAGAAATTATTGAAATATTTGCAATTTTAATTTCAATAATCAATTATCTAAGATATAATAAAGAAATGAATCTGGGTATTTAAAAATCTTTCACATATTGCATTTAGACAAAACATCATTAATTAAATATAATTAAACATATTTATTTGGGCTGTTAACTAGGGTTAATCCACAACCCAAATAATTAGGAGTCTATTGCATATTATTATAAAGTATATCTTTTTATAATAATAATAATAATAATAATAATAATATTATAAAAATTGGAATGGGATTTCGTTAAGAAGTGCGATAGGATCTAAGACGATAAAAATAGGATAATATAGTCAGTATATTAAGAGGTTTCACTTTGTTTTCAACTAATTAGAAGTGAGTAATCATATAGTTATGCCAACAATGGAAAGGCAACAATAAGCTCCATTTATTTCTTTTGATGTTATGATTTTTAAGTTATAAGGGAGATTAATTTGAGTATAGGACAAAAATATTAAATTCATCATCAAGCAAGACAGATTATTTACCACATTTATCAATATTTTAAAAATGATAAGGTTATTACACAGCAGTCCAGCTGGGATGAAGTGAGGTCAAATATCAATATTCAATATTTTACAATGTTTTTTCAATCTGCTTGTCGTTTTATATAAACTTATCTGATTACTTTTTGGTTGAAGAAAAGTTCTTGGTTTCTTTTTTAAAAATCAAGAGGATTATTTCATATGAGAAAAGAAATTAATCTTTTACTATATTTCACCAATTTATAATTAATTATTAAAAAAGCAGAGAGCTGCAGTTATTCTATACTTTGTAATAGCAAAAACTGAAGAATTCTGTAGTATTTAAAAATTTCAAAAATATTTTATTATAATTGCAAGTAATTATATTTTACTAGAAATGTAATAAATCCTATATTATAAACAAATAATATTCATTAAATGAAAATTAAATTTTGTAAAGATTTCATGCATTTTAAAATATTGTATTTGTTTACTACTGTTTAGAAAAATAGCTATAAAAACCAAATTTTTGATACCAGAGGGTAAAACTTGCTTTAATTTATAACAAACAATGATAATACCACATATAAGGATAGACCAATCCAAAAATTGCACAAAAAACTTGATAATACAATTTTAAACAGAGCTATATGTTATATGACGCTGGGCAGCAAGTGTAGTTTTGAACAACTAATATATAATACAATGCTGGGCCTTAATGTATTAAACAAAGGGCTTTTGTTGCCAAAGACATTTTGTAGTCACATTGGTAGCTTAAGTAAGTCACCAATGTAACTATAAAAATAATGTTTATTATTAAAAAAAAAGATCAATTTTTGATATAGTTATTTAGAAGAGACTGAAATTTTCAAATAATATTGACAATTTTGATAAATCAATAATTCATCTTCATTTGATTTAGCTCTTTGTTAATTAATATAATATGGTTCTTTTCAGAATTATAATAATTTAATTAACAATCCTATCCAGGACTAACATATTTTGTCAAAATAGTTATATCACTTCATATGAAAAAAATGTGAAAATATTTTTAAATCTACAATACATAAGATCAATGAAAATGATTCAATAAAATAAATCATTTATCAAATTTAAAAAAAAAATTTTATCGCATTATAAAAAATTGAAGTATAGAAATTTCTGTTAAACTGCCAATAAATCATCATTAATAAATAAAAAAACTAAGCAATATTTCTGTCTTCATTGTAATTGGTTTAAATGTTATGACATCACACATGAATTTTGTCTACGAAAACATTTAGTATTCAGATTATAGACATTCAAATTCAAAATTTTTTGTAAATCATATACTAAATAATTAACTGCTTACACTCTTAAAACAAATTTAATAATACATTAATGCACTATCAGCAATAGAGACATCATAACTTAAAAATTTTTTAATTATAACAAACGTTTTCGACTAATTAAAGCCATTCTCAGGTTATCATATATTATTACCAATAACATAAACATTCTATAACAATCTTTCATTCTAAGAACGTTCCATGTTCTGAACTACTTTAAATTCAAAAAATTCAGAACTTATTATATTCTACATTAAATTGCGATAAAAATCATAACATTGTTAAGTTTTAACATAAAATTAATAGACATGGATAAAATATATGAATACAAGGTAAACTTATACAAATATAATACAAGTATTAATATACAACAATAATTATTATGACATTACAATGCGTATGCACCTGCTACATAAATGATGTATATCCTATGTCAATCTTTAGGATTACCTTACCAGTTAATTCTAGAAAGGCTGAATACAAAAAAAATAAAATAAAATTTGCTTAAGAATAGCTATATCGGATGCAAAAAGATGCTATGATAAACTATGGTCAGACATTAAAGTTCTTAGAGATTATTTCTATAACAATATAGAAACCTATGAAAAGATTTTGAATATGGTAGATATGAATTCATTAAGAGAGTTCTTAAGAAGAAAGTATATTTGTAAAATTATGTGGATTTTTAGTATCCAACTCCATGAAAGAGTTAGAAAACAGGTAAATTTGGAGAGTGCAGTAATGATACTAGGAGACATACAGATACCTGAGTTTGCTAAATCAGTGATTAAGAAAGGCCCTTCGTGTGCAGTATGGAGCCAAAAGAGTCCAGTTGCAGATATACCAATAATAGAAGATTTAATAAGGTCGAAGATGATCTTGAAAAAGAGAGAATCTGATGGAAATATGTCAATGAGAGAAAAGTTAAGAATGCAACTAAAGAGAATGTTAGGTTAATAAAAAGAATGAACGAATGGATTGAGGAGAATGATATACTGATAACAAGAGAGGATAAAACTAAAAAATTAGTGTTAATACGCAGAGAAGAGTATGAGGCTTTTTAGAGAAATATATTGAAGATACCAATTCGAAACCTCTCGTGAGTGATCCAACATTAAAATTAGCAGTAAGAATTAATAATTTAGTGAACAATAAGAACTTTCCTGAAATATGGAAGCATAGGAGGATTACAGCACCTGTATGTCCTAGGCTCTTCGGCTTTATAAAAGCTCAAAGATCCCATAGCCATAAGAACTATAGTAGAAAAAAGAAAGGCCCCAACATACATTCTGGAGAAAACCCTTGCAAAATGGTGCTTAAATAAGCTAAATGATACGCAGTTTACCTCGAACACCACTCACAAGTTTTGGAGAGTATAAAACAACTACAATACAGCCAGAATGATTTATTTGTCAAGTATGATTTCGAAAGCCTCTTTCCATCCCTCCACATAGAACTCATAAGCTTGCTTTTCTACAGGTTCCTTCTAGAAAATCTACCATGGTCACATCTTTGTGCTCAATTGCTAAGAAACATCACACAAACATGTGTGTTACGAGTCGTATTTTGTATTATAAAGGTGCCTTCTACCAACAGCTAAAAGGAGTTCCAATAGGAAGCCCAATTGCGGGGGTGCTCGCAGAAATAACGCTTAGAAGCCTGGAACAGGATATAGTGTATAGGTTTCAACCATCCCTGAAATTTTACATCAGATATGTTGATGATGTATTAATACAATGGAAGAGTGGGAGTGATGTCAGTAAGCTTGCAGAAAGTTTTACTTTAGAAGCATACCGGTTGGTTTTAAAGAAGGAACAACAGAGCTGTAATGATATTAGCTATCTTGATATACAAATAATTGTAGAAGGAAATAACTCAGTTACATCGGTATTCTGTAAGCCATCGTATGAACCGGTCATCATTTCAAACTGGTCTAAAGACCCTATGGCATATAAGAAGGCCGCCTTTTGTTTCTTCTTTAGAAGAGCTATAATGTATTGTAATAAGGATGAAGATAAGAACAAAGAAGTGGAATATATTATTAGGATGGGTGAAAATCATGAGTACAGGAAGTTGTTTATTAGGAGCATTTACAAAGAGGTGAAGAGAGCACTATTTTGATAAGAAAGAAACGAATGAAACACCCAATACGCAAGTAAGAGAAAATGAGAAAGCGTTTATCTTGTTATTGCATGATTTAAACAAGTATGACGTAATTAGGAAGTTAATAAAAAGCCAAGGTAAAATGGCAGTAAGTAGGCGGCTACCAACAATATACAATAGATTGAGAAACAAGAAGCACCCCCTGAAAGAGACAAAAAAAACTGGTTGTATGAAATCCCAGTAAAAGATGTAAAACAAGGGCAATGCTCAAAATATATTAGGTGTTACAACAAGGACCTTAGAACAGAGAACAGAACATAAAAACGATATCCGCAAGGGAAACTTAAACATGCCGCTTGCGATAAAAGCCTATAGTAAGAATTTAGACGTACACTGGGATGATACTAAAATCGTAAGACATGTTGAGAAGAAGGAGCATAAATACCTAATGGAAGCATTGGAGGTAATATGTAGGCAAAACAATGAAATCTTTTGAATGAAAAAGTAGGAGATATACCAAAAGCTTCGGAGTTTATTATGACAACGGAAAGTTAACATTATGTAGCAGATGCATGCGCATTGTAACGTCATAATAATTATGGTTTTTGTATAATAATACTTGTATTATATTTGTATAAGTCTACCTTGTATTCATATATTTTATCCATGTCTATTAATTTTATGTTAAAACTTAACAATGTTATGATTTTTATCGCAATTTAATGTAGAATATAATAAGTTCTGAATTTTTTGAATTTAAAGTAGTTCAGAACATGGAACGTTCTTAGAATGAAAGATTGTTATAGAATGTTTATGTTATTGGTAATAATATATGATAACCTGAGAATGGCTTTAATTAGTCGAAAACGTTTGTTATAATTAAAAAAATTTTAAGTTATGATGTCTCTACTGCTGATTGTGCATTAATGTATTATTAAATTTGTAAATCATACATTTTGGCCAAAATTAATAATTTTTTATTATTAAACACAACAAAGTATTGTGTACTATCAACTAATTTTATTTATATTCATTTATTTTACATTCTATTTTAACTGTGTCCTTATCTCCTATCATAATCTTTGCTCTATTTTTTATTTCATGTGACTTGGAATATATAGTAATTACCAAATAAACTATTGGGATTTTCAAAGCTTTTGTTTTAAAATTTAGGAACTGTTGAATATGTATTAATATTTTAATTAAAAAAGTTAATAACAATAAATAAGGTAAAAAATACCAGTAGTTGACACTTTCAAATATAATTCCTTTAAATAACAATATAATGTCATTTTGAAAATCAATGTAAATGGTTAATGAATAATGTTATCGTTTACTTTGCAAATCCATAATCATGATGTTAGTTCATTCAACATGATTAAACTGAAATGCTTAGTTAGTTAAATGATTGTCAATACTGTATTCTCCAACTATTGGTTTATTGTGGAAATCAATAGTGTAAGCTCTCTGATAAGGTATTATGAACCCTACACATTAATTTTGCAGTTAAGATAATTTTAATAATTGTAATTTATATAATTATAGTATAATAGGATTTTTACATAATATTGTGGACACATAAGGGGATATCAAATACTGATGCAATTTTTTTACTTTATTTTTAATAGTTTTCACTCACTGTAACTAATGCAAAACCAAAATTTATTATTTCACATACTATTTAACATTTTTTTCTTAATTATAAATATAGATATATTTATGTTATATCAAAAACTACTGTAATATGTCTTGCTCTAGTAATTGGCATCTCATGTTAACTATAGATATATAGCAAATCAGGTATTGGAATATAATCAATTCCAATTTTCTTAATAGTTTTTGATTTTGTCAAATGCCTTTCATGAAAGGAAAAATATTAAATAATATTAAATAAATGAATTTTGACATAGATAATGCTCTTAGAGGAATTTTTGTAGCTACTTCAGCAAGATGCTTCTCAATTCCCCCACATTACTTTAGTGATAAAGAGAAAGAAAAGATGCCTAAAATTCCTTGGATGAGTCTAGAACCACTTTTTATAAAAATGAAGGAGACAATTTTAGTGATTTATTTGAATGGATTGTTCAGTGGCTAAAGATGGATTAATCAATAGTCTATCTTCAAAGCACAAAACAACAGTATTTTAAAAAATAAACACTTTAATAGGCGTAGTATTTTTGCATAGATCCAACTTCAACACCTGATAAAACCACAGAATACCACATTGTGAACTTTAAAATGAATCTCTGAGTTTCATTTTAGAATTCACAACATATTATATAGTTTTGTAAGGTGCTGAAGTTGGATCTATGTGAAAGTACTATGCCTATTAAAGTGTTTATTTTTTAAAATACTCAAAATATAATTTTAAAACGAACTTCAATGTTTTAAAATACTGTTGGTTTTGTACTTTGAAGGCAGACTATTGATTAAATAAATTGTTAATTACAATTGCTTTTACTTAAACTTATACTTCACAGACTAATCAGCACTATTAGCAATTAAGGTTCACTTTAATTTTAATGTTACAAACATTTTTGGCTATTAGGTTATCTTCAGGTTATGTTCCAATAGTGATAGAATACAAAAATTCTTACCACAGAAGCACATATGGTTACTATGGTAACCGAACATCATAAGGTAACAATAACGTTATCCAAAACATGAAATAGAATAATAACAAGCTGCTCTTTAAAGTTATACAATAATAAATAAAATAATAGCACTTGTGAGCAGTCCAAAAAGTCTTTATTCATTAAAACTTAACTTAGAGGAACGTTTTCGGCCATTTTTTAAAGGATATTATCAACTCACAGATCATTCTTATATTCTAACAATACTCATTACGGAACAACTGAGGAGTTTCGTTTCTGTTCTTTATTTAGAACAGATCAAATTTAAAAACATAGAAATGTCTATTTACGTTTTAGGAATACCGCTAAAAAATTTTTCATTACAGTTAAGAAAATAAAAACAAAACTAAACAAAAAATAAATAAAATTATAAGGTCTAAATTAGGAGTTGCTCGATAAGTTTTTTCTAAAATGCTTTTCTTTTCAGTTAGTTAGGGCATATTTCCAGGCTGCTGGGAGCCCTTCCTTCTCTCTCATTTACTATGTTTTCGTGCCTACTCATCTCGTAAATGACTAATTTCTCCGTCGAATACAACTCATTTGGGTGTGCTACTGTCTTAATAACCTCAGCCTCCTCCCATTTTATCATAACGTTTGCTTCATACGCCCCTCTTGAAAGAGCTGTTGTTAGGTTTCCTACGCTGATATTTTGTTTATGCTCTTTTACTCTGTCTCTTAGATTTCTTGCGGTAGCACCTATATATATTTCCTCCCTACTTTCATCGTTGTTCCGAAGCGGTATTTTATAAATTCCTGAGCTTTCTTCTTTACTGTAATTGTCTTTAACGTTTCTTAAAGCTTCAAAGATCGTTCTTCCTCTTTTGTATGCTGGCTTCTTTTTCGTCTTCTCTAGTATTCTTCTGGCAGTTTTTGAAGTTCTCATTGCCTCTGGTATTACCTCGTATATATTGGTAACCCCTTGGTTCTGGAGGGGAGATTGTTCTGTTTGGTTGTTAATCGTGTTATTCTGATTGTTCTCTTTCAATAGTTTTTTTACAAACGCCTATGTATACCCATGCTTGATTGCTATTTCGATTACGTTTCTAATTTCTTTATCTCTTAGGATACTATTGCTGCAATGAGTGTTGGCTCTGTTGATATATGCTTTCAGTGCCACCTTCTTACATCTCCAAGCATCGTTAGACCATTTTGGGATTATTAGGGGGGGTCGTCTCTGGTTTCTTATAAACGGTTGTGCGCAAGATTGTCTCCCCTATCTCGATATTTACATCCAGGAAATGTATTCTCTCTTTTCCTCTCTGGTCCAGGGTTAGTTTCAAGCCATAAGCAGCATCTGAGAACGTTTGGATTAGATCTTCTGAATAGTCAGTGTTCTTCCATACTACGAAGATATCATTGATGTAGTGGAGATACAGGTGGGCTGCTAACAGTAGTGGTCATAGTTTTGTTTCCTCCAGGGAGCGTATTACGATTTCTGCTAATTGCCCTGCGAGGGGGCTCCCAATTGGCACACCTCTTATTTGTCGGTAATATTTACCTCTGAAAGTAAAGTAAGAATTATTGTGCAGGAGGTCGGCTAGGTCTCTGCATAGTACTGGGTTTGGTTGCTCAGGGTGTAGATTTGTTAGGAGGAACCTGTAAAAACAGAGGGTTACTGGGGCAATGTTCAACGAGGGATAGAATTTTTCGAAATCACAGGTTACAAAAGTTTCTCCTCCTCTAAGCTGTAGGTCTTTAAGCTTTCTAATAAATCCTGTTGTAGAGTTGACTACAAAATCATAATTAGCAAGTTTGTTGTTTATCCATCTGGCCATTGTTTTCTCAAGGTTGTATAAAGGTGACTGACACAATGGCCAGATGGATAAACAACAGACTACAGAATTTTCAGAAGTTATTAACTGTATAATCAGTGAGTTTCCATCAAGATTCACTAAATGCACAAAAGAACCTCAAGAGCGGCAGTGAGAGCAGTTTTCATAGCCCCAGTAATACCCAAACAAGCTAGCCTTTTAATCTTTCCAAGTTCGGCCTGACAAGTCTTAAGTGTGACCCTACGCCACCATATAATGGCAGCATAAGTAAGAGTAGGTCTCACAACCATGGTGTAGATCCAAAACAACAGCCCTGGCCTAAGACCCCAAGTCTTACCCATACTAATATACATAATAAGCTACCTAATTTATTGAGAATCTTCTTCAGATATGCAGTACTATCACTTTTTTTTTTTTTAAATAGTGCCAGGTATCTTCTCCCAAGCATGTTTTAATCAATCTTTCATCAGTTCTGTTGTCATCCATGCATTCTTTTATGCCTTTTTTTTTCTTAGGAAAATTTTCCTTGGGTTCAGTTTTTTGTTTAAAATAATAAAATGTGGCAATTTTGTTTCCTAGTTGTTAGAAACAGCATTATAGTAATTCATGATTTTTCTTATAATTAAAATATGGCCAGATATGACGTGATTTCTACAAGCTACTATCAAACAGCAACTGGATTAAATCAGAAAAATACAAAGGAGGACGAACGAATAAACTGTTATCAATAGTCGTAATATCAATACTATAAGCATGTGTAGAGCGTAAAGCAAAAACCCGAACATTGGGGAGTGAAAGATGGGAGAAATAATATGTTAAAATATTTGCTTTGAATTTAAGCCGCACTCAAATTTTACATCTAAAAATTTTGAATAAAAAGTGCAGCTTAAATTCGAAGTAATACGGTATTATATATAATAGATTCATAAATTTGAAAGATATTTGTCAATAAATGACGCTACTTTCCAATCTATTGATCTCAATTCAATGGGCGAATTTAGGCTCATCCGTTGGCTTATCTTAGTGAAATGATCAGTCAAACTATATAGATAAGAGGATCGACAGAACGATCCCGGACTCCTGAACAAATTTCTCAAAGGGTGGGACCCGAACCGAAACCGAAAACTCTGACTGAAACGTAATGAAACAGCAAAACCGGTTAGATATATAGGTATGAATGCTGCTTCTTATATTTGATTCAGATTCGCCCTTTTCATATATTCTCGAAACGCTCTATGGTTCTTTGACGATGAAATTTTAATCTGTATATCTAACTGAAAGGCATTCGTATACCGAATTTCACAGCTCTCGTTTTATTTTTTACGGTGCATCGTTTCCTTTTTTGCAATAGAGTGTATATTAATCAGCGAGTTATTATAGAAACTAACACCACTTGTGTAGGATCGTCCAGCAGATGAAGTTGAAAATAATTGAAAAGACTTGGTCTTTTTGAAAAATCTGGAGGTTTGTAACCTAAATATCCTAAATTATAGGCAGGCTGTATTGTATATTATAATCTCATAACTCAGTTGTCGTGTAATAGTATCAATGTTATTGAATGTTATTGCTAATTTTAAGTAATTTATGTACACTTACTTGTTAGTATATTTACACAATATTCAAATTTTCTGTTTCCATTTGTATATTGTTTACGAAAACACAAATTTAATATCAGGATTAGAAAAATTTTAATACTTACTTGATAATACAATGTGCTGCTGTTAATATCCAACTTTTATCTATGAGAACACCACCACACCAATGACCTATCTTTCCAAATTGAGGATGGGTTAACTGCACTGAAACCTGGATGAAAAAAGAAATTATTTATTCTTTTTTAATATCTATACTATTTATCGATAAATATTAATATAAATTGCTTATAATCTATATTAAATTTTAGAAACATTTGGATTAATTTCTGGCACTAAAAGATTTGCTTCAAATATAGTATTCTGAAATAGGCCATTTTTATTCTCTCTGTAAATTCATTATCTCTTACTTGCCGTCTGCCGCCAGGTAGCAGCATGATAAAGCTATAACTTACCACTCTGGAGGATCCAGGTTCAAATCCGGATTCCATACCGTCAGTTTTTCATGAAGGGTTCTGGCCAGCCCGTTGAACCCCAACTTTCAACCATCCCGTTGACCTAATTATGGGTGTTGGTCGGCCTGTAATGGGCTCTATAAGTGGCTGCAGCCAGATACAGTAGGCGTATTCGGCAATTCAGAATTCTTAAGAAATCTGAACAATGATCGTTCGGCATTGATTTCTGACGTATATCTGACTGAAGTGCAGCGTTCGGCAAATCAGACAACTGACGAGGTCTGAACTCAGATAGTCAGATCTTCGTCAGTCATCTCTGTAGTTTCTGACATTGGTTTGAGCAACATGGCGGCGCCCGTGAGATATTTCTGCGAAATTAAAATGAATGAACGTGATGAAGTTTTTCAACTCTATCTAACATTCAGAGGAGCAAAACCATATAACTGAAGGAAAGATATCTCCTTACATAAGTAGACATTATTAATACGAGAATTCGTGTGTGTTTATCGGTTGAAAAGTATGCTCACGTTGCTTCATCCTAAAGTTGCTTCGCTATTATTACTAATTGATAAAGAAAATCATTATTATTTATTAATGTCGTAGTTAATTTATATTTGTTTTATTGATAACTAATTTCAATAAATGGTACGTAATTAATTTATATTTGTTTTATTGATAATTATTTCAATAAATGGTATTTATATCGAGGATGAT
This sequence comes from Olivierus martensii, assembly GCA_000484575.1. NCBI lineage: Eukaryota > Metazoa > Arthropoda > Arachnida > Scorpiones > Buthidae > Olivierus > Olivierus martensii. The sequence goes on from AYEL01062924.1 coordinate 32,059, forward strand.
TAGCCACTAAACCAGTGTAAATTTTTTTAATTCGATATTACTATGCATGAAAGCATTGTAATATGTGTAATAACTTGTATTAATTTATCACTTCGTCCGTGATGTTGGTCAGTAGAGAAGCAGACATATGCGTTCGGCAAATGCCGAGTCAGATGAATCAGACGAAACTCAGAAGTCACGTGATCTATTCAGATATCTAATCAGATTGATCTGAATTGCCGAATGCGCCTAGTATATCCCTCGTGCAATATGGCGCTATCTAATCTAATCTTGCTTGCTTGTTTGCTTATATCATCTAACCTAACCTAACCTAACCTTAACCTAACCTAACCTGGGATCTTCTGATATAAGCAAACAAGTTCAAAGACATAAATATTTTTTTTTTATTTTTTTTTATAGAGTCCTGTACTGAGAAAGAAGAAAGGCTTTTACCGTTAAAAATCTGGTACTATATTTTTAAACTCTATTAGAAAAATGAAAATTTGCTGATTAATAATGCTATTATCTATCCATTTTTTCTTGTAATTTCAACATTCTCTCAATATTGTTTGATTTCGATTATTTGTACAATTTAAAATCGATTAAAACTGAATTCAATAAATCGATATAAAAAAATTAATTTAGATATTGATAGATAGAGAAATAAAGATGTGAGTGAAAAATTTATTATAAATATATAAACGATATAAAAAAATTATATAAACGATATAAAAAAATTAATTTAGATATTGATAGATAGAGAAATAAAGATGTGAGTGAAAAAAAATTATCATTCAACTAATTTTCTCTTAATAATTTGATGATTTAAAGATAAGTAAAAATATATTGTTCTGTCGGCCGGATTGGCCGCATGGAAACGCTTTGGCTTTCTACTCTGGAGGACCCGGGTTCGAGTCTCGGGTCCCACATTAATAATGCTATTATCTATCCATTTTTTCTTGTAATTTCAATATTCTCTCAATATTGTTTGATTTCGATTATTTGTACAATTTAAAATCGATTAAAACTGAATTCAATAAATCGATATAAAAAAATTAATTTAGATATTGATAGATAGAGAAATAAAGATGTGAGTGAAAAAAAATTATCATTCAACTAATTTTCTCTTAATAATTTGATGATTTAAAGATAAGTAAAAATATGTTGTTCTGTCGGCCGGATTGGCCTCATGGAAACGCTTTGGCTTTCTACTCTGGAGGACCCGAGTTCGAATCTCGGGTCCCACCCCTTGAAAGGAAACGCTTCGGCTTTCCACTCTGGAGGACCCGGGTTCGAGTCTCGGGTCCCACCCCTTGAAAATATTTATCATGGGGTCCGGGCCCGGCCCGTCGATCCCCGTCCTCCACAATCCGGCTGACCCCTCCGCAGGGGTGGGCAGCCTGTGGAAGGGCTTGTTTCGCCCCGTCACTTAGTATTCTCCCTGAATGGAAAGTGGCGTCATCTGTTAACAAAAAAAAAAAATATTTATCATGAAGTCCGGGCCCGTCCTGTCGATCCCCGTCCTCCACAATCCGGCTGACCCCTCCGCAGGAGTGGGCAGCCTCTGGAAAGGCTTGTTTCGTCTCTCCACATAGTATTCAACCAGAATGGACCTGTTGTCAAAAGAATTGTTGTTGTTCTAAATAAAATAATCTTTTTTATGCCCTTTTCCAATCAGTGAGATTATTAAGAGGCAAGGACAGTTGGTCGGATGATGAAGGACAGGGATCGTCGGGCCGAGCCCGGAATCCCGAAAAAAACTTTTCAGGCGATGCAGGACCCGGAACGCCAACGCGGGTTCTCCTGCGTGGCACGCTAATGAGTTATCTCGGCCATCCGGCCGCCAAAAATAAAATAATCTACCAAATATGATTTTTTTTTTAGATTATTTTCTAAATTATAAAAGAGTTAGCTATATTCGCTCGAATATTTTATACATAGCACACAATGTATGCTCTTTTTCTTCCATTCGTGTAATGTCATTAGGATCGAAATTATTCGACGTTTTAATTTAAATTGCAATTTTAAAATACACTACATCTTTTCTGTCATAAAATGTTGACGTATCCTTGATGCATTTTAATTTTACGGAAATAGAGTTGATTTATTCAAATAAAGAATTCGTTACATATAATTTTAGAGAATGGAATATTTTTTAAATATTTTTATTTATTTGAATCTTGGATAAGATATTTAAATACTAAAATTTTTAATTATTTATTACAGAAATACACACAAAATATTTAATTTCGATTAAAAAATATATTAACAATATAAATTTTTAATTAAGATAAATGCTGAAAGGGGTATAAATTCTCACTCATCATACAAAAGATAGAAGCAGTCTCGAATGTTTATATAAAAAAAAAAAAAAATTCAGACAGGCCACCGACATTGGTATCAATGCCGAGATAAATTTTCTAATAATGTAATTCGTTTTTTAAGATCGGTTCAATAGTTCAGAAGATCATAATGCAGTAAAAAGACATTACTATAATATTGCGGTAAAATTACTGTGTAGCAGAGGTGCCAGGTTCAGCAGATTCAACGGTTCTAATAAGTGAGATGAGTTGTAGTGATAGCGGTTAATGTATTTGCTGAACAGCAAGTTGTAACAGGGAGTCGCGGTTATTGAAAGAAAATGGAGCCCCTTGTAAACACCGTACTTGCGATAGCAGCTGAAATTTTTAACTCGATCGTAGAACAGTTATATTCTTGTAGTTTGAAATTTATTAGCTATTAGATTCTCACGCAGCAATTCTGGTGCATCAATACTATCTTAAACCATTAAATTTGTATACTGTATATATTATCATTTGCTCCTTTGGATTAATAACATCTATGGGCGCAGCCATCTTGAAACAACTCAATATGTTGGATAATAGCGTAAATGAAATCTGCCATCAAAAACGCGACGTCACTCATTCAGCATGTTCGATAATAACCTTGAAGACCCGATCAACAGAAAATCAATATGTTGGATAATAGCGTAAATGAAATCTGCTATCAAACGCGACGTCACTCATTCAGCATGTTCGATAATAACCTTGAAGACCCGATCAACAGAAAATCTCTCAACTGTTCCACAACAGTTGAGTATGCTGAATGCAGCCATTACGAGCCACATAGCAGAATCTCAAATACTTGAGAGCCGCAATCAGTTTCTTTCTGGAATCAATGAGCCACATGCATATTACTTTTTACAATATATGAGTATATTAAAAAGATATATTATTTTTTTTAAATTAAATAGTTAATTTTAACTATATTAACTATTGACTTTCATGCAAATATGGAGCTACATTGAAGGTACCAAAGAGTCGCAATTTGGCCACCGTTGTTCTATAGGATAATAATAATGAATGTTTACTAAATTTTTTTCATCGGAATACAGAAAATAGTAGGTTTTGAATTTACGATTCACAATTTGCTATGGTTTTTATTCTTTTTTTACTAAGTTTGATTATAAACAATAAATCGCAATTAATTGTTTATTTTAATTATTTTGATAAATTTTCGTTGATTTAACGATAAAACGAAGCTTATCCTTAATAAATCTCCGAAGAAATTTGTTTCACTAAGAAAATTATCAATTTAAAGATTGCCGAAGGTAAACTGTAATCCCTGGAATTACTGTGATAAATGATGTGTCATTTAATTAAAACCAGTTTTCAATTCTCATAGCAAAATAATTTAAAATCACTCTTGAAGATTACTTCGGAAGTCATGGATATTAAATTATCAGTCTAATACCCACTCATGAATTCATTAAAAGTCGGATCAATTAGAAATTCTGTTTTTCTTCTAGTTTTCATTTTAAAAGATAAGATAATCATAAGGTAATAATATAATTGATGAATTAATGGCGATTTAATATAAAAATATATATACAAAATGATATATAATATACATTTCAAAAATATTGGAAATAAAATACAACAAAAAATTTATCAAAGTTAAATTACCTTGATCGTTTTTAAAATTATTTTTATTAAAATTTTATTACAGTGGACTCCCGTACAACACGGGTGATACGTTCCGCATTATAAGAAATCGCATTATACGAGAGTATTTAAATCTTTGGTTCCAGCCAAGAGTTCCAGCACTGATCGCATATTGCTAATGAGATATGCATTAGTTTAACATATGATTTTATTGTGTGTAGAGTGTTTTTATTAACGTGTTTTAAAGAAGATTTCGTTTAATAAAGGAAAAAAAATCAAAAACAGAATACAACCGTACCTCACTTTATATCATTAATTCGTTACAAAACTCGCCACGTAAGTCGAATAAATTCTTTAAGAAATGACTTAGACCGCTTATAAATAACCTGTAGCGTCGATAAAAACATTTTTAAATTTCTAAATAATTCTATAAATTATTTTGCATAATTTAATCATCATTTTATTCATTTTTATGTGGTCAACATACTCTTGTACGCAGCGTAAAAAGTTGAAAAGACGCTGCGTCTAGCAATATACAAGAAGTGACGTATTTACTTCGCGTATTATACCTGTGAGACTCAACCTTTAGTAGACTTTTATTTTTTCCTATTAACAAAAAAAAAAAAATCGACGTAAAGTCGAAAACGACTAAGTCACAGTATGATCGTGCAGGTAAATAAATTTTTAAAAATATTATATACAAGTAGATCCCCATAAAACAGATTCCGAAAACGCGGATTCGTATAACCTGACGGAAAAGTTGTTAAAGTTGTCATGGAAACGAAATAAATATCGTTTGGTTTATATTAGGCCTATTATCAACGGATAAGTAAGTAATGTTTAAAAAAAATTTATCCTACGCGTTATATAGGACTGTTTATAACGCTGTATGAGTACTAGTCGTAATTTTTTTCGTCGCGTTATACGAATTCGCATTATAGAGGAGAAAAAAAAAAATTTATCTTACGCGTTATATAGGACTGTTTATAACGCAGTATGAGTACTAGTCGTAATTTTTTTCGTCGCGTTATACGAATTCGCATTATAGAGGAGTTTACTGTATTTATTAATTGTATTATTATTTATATAAATTCAATATTGAAATATTAAAATCAATATTCAATATCAATATTGAATATCTTATTAAAATCTAAAAAATGAAAAATTAATAATAAAAATAAAGAATAAATTAATTATATTAAAATAAATATTAGCTGAATTATAATAATTGAGAATATTATGCTATTACATTATCAAATTTTGGAAAAAATATTTTATAATCAGATTACAAATAACGTAAAACATATACACGAAGCATAAAATAACTGTAAACGAATAAAGAATTAATTAATTGTCACTCACCTGCCAAGGCCATTCTCCTGGACGAGATGGTGATCCGCCTACAATTTTGAAATCCAGTTCATCCGAAAAATTACGTTTTCCGCAAGCTAAAATAAATTAAAAAACTAGTTGTGTCAAGTTTGTCATTTACAGTAGATGAATGGTTTTGTTACGCAGCATATTTTTCGATTGTAACATATTTTGCTTTCTTATAAATTAATCCCTGAATACAGTAATTTCTAATTTCCTTATACAATCTGTTTAATCTGTATAAATTCTTAATTTATAGAGTTTATTCCATAAATTGTATTCTGTGAGTACAGTATTTTCGTTATAATTTTCTCTATTTGTTATTAATTTTTTCTGAATTTTTTTGGAGTTTTTCGGATATTATATATGGCCCTTTCAGGGCTAAGTATGATCTTCTTGGGATCTGTTTACAGTCCCATTGAAGAAGACAGTATTTCTTATGAAATGATCCTGTTGGGGATACACAATAGACCACTGATGGTCGCAGTGCTAGGGGTGAGCAAAGCCCCCTTTCCCACAATACAGTACAATTCGGATGTTATAAAGTTAATTTTTTGGTTAACAATCATATTTAGATTGTCATTATTTTGATATTTATTATTTTAAAAATTCGATTATTATTATTATTATTATTATTATTATTGTAAAATTGCTCATTCTAAAATTTGCCATTCTTGTAACATTAATCTATTAGCGCTGCAAGAAAAATGAAAGCAAAACGTGTTTTAGATGTTTGGAAATTTTTGGATGTTTGAAAAAAAGAAACGTGTTGCAGATCAACCGATTAGTCGGTCTATAACATATCTTTTGGAACCTCAACCGATGGATATAACCGCAAGTTAACTATAAGGTGGTTAACTCACTCCGAGCAATGCCCTTATAAATATTTCTTTCTTAAACATTCAGCTACTGGCTACTATATTCTCGTTGTGTAAAAAAAAAATATATATAGATGCGATACGAAAGGTGTCGTGACTCCAAGGTCAAGTACTTTCTCAATACGTATCGAAAGAATTTGTATAACATCACCTTTTAAAAGAGGCCCGGACAAGTTCACTTTTTCAGGGATGGGCATTTTTTTTCTTTAAATTATGCAATATATCTTATCAATTTAATAAAAAAATATAACTCTTTGATTAATCGATTTATTATTAAAATTTACTCGACAAAATTACAAAATTGTGTACGCATTGAAATATTTTATATCAAAGCTAACTCACTAATTTATTTTTAGATAATTGAGCTTAATCTTCGTGAGAATTCGTTTTAATAAGCGTTTTTTTTTTTTATTATAAAAATTAAAAAAAATTTTAATATTTATATAAAAAATAATTTTCTCAATTGGTAGTAAAATACTATATATTTTTTCAGATTATTAATATTTATATAAATCTTGATTAATACGAAATTTTTAATTGTTGAATACATAACTATATGAAATACAGTTACTGATATTTCATCCTTGTCGACCTTCAAAACAAAGAATACAAAATAAATTGGCTTGAATTTATAAACAAAGTAGTTATAAAATATATTCTATGTTTGTTTTATGTTGCAAGTTTATGTTGAGTGTTTATTTTTATTTAATTATTTATTAATTAAATAATACAAAATATACCGTATAGTTTATGTATATTTTCTAGAAATTAAAACACTGATATATCGAGACAATGATCCGGTTTAGAAGATTATTTTTAATAATTAAAAGCAAAATAAAGTATAAGAAAATACCTCAAAATGCACACAACTCAAACAATTTGAATTAACCTGTTTAACGAATTTAAATTTGTTCTAAACCTGTAAAAAAATGTTTATTAAATTTTATAAGTTTGAATTAAATAAATATTCTCAACGACATAAATATAGATCTAATTTTTAGATTTTGAGCACCAGTGAAAGGATAAAGTTAAACATTTTTAGTCTCCTCGAAGATCTCTTAAAATTAGAAAAAAAAACATTAACAAGATTCTTTTAATCTTAAACTTGTTTCGATGAAACTTCGTTTTTTAAAAATATATATATTTATGTTTTATTAGTGTCGCAAATAACATCTATGGAACAGGTTCTCGTTCGTGATCGAAATTAATGAATAGAATCGGTCAATTTTAGAATCTCATAAAATATAAAAATGCCATTTAATGATGGATAAATTCGTAAGATTACATTACAGACAAATTATTTTTTTTTGTTTGAGAAGACTTTGTTTCTAATTTGGTTTTTTTAAACGATTTAATTCTGTGATAGATCTTAGCTTATCCTTAATTGTCTTCAAAAATATTTTACCATTACAATTTTTTAATGTTTATCACGAACTAAGAGTAAAATATTCTATAAAAATAGAATAACGAATAGATCAGTTTTATATACATTTATAAAAGGGATCATGCTTACTTTCTTCTTCGTTGGTTAATGCGAAAAGGAATCCACAACAAAACAGTAATTGCAATCCGAGAAAAGACTTCATAGCAAAAATCAAACAATGGATACCGAACTGTTTTAAATGATGAACTAATTTCACCTATAAGTCAATCTTGCCAAGTAACTGCCAGTATCCAAATGATGCCATCTATATTTAATGATGTCTGCTTGCCATCCACACCCCCCTTGAGGCCTTGGGAGTAATTTCGATGGTCAGGTTTCAACCCAACATCTAATTTATCCGGAAAACAGCAAATGAATACGTAAGGATGCAAAGATGAATACCTTGACCGTGAAAGAGAGGACAGAAAAGTCTTTGTTTTTTTCAAGGTTAACAAGTAGCCATGAGATGTGACGAGAAGCCGAATTAGTTTTTGCACTATTCACTTTGATTACATTATTAATTAAATACAGCATTAGGTAAGAAATTATAATCTAAATATCTGAAGAATGAATTATTTTTAGATGCAAAACTATTCCTTTCTTAATTGAATCTTTGCCAAAACGTGTTTAAATACGTTTCGGCAAACAATATAATTTTAATAAATGCAAATAACTGTATACAAAATATACCGTATAGTTTATGTAGATTTTCTAGAAATTAAAACACTGATATATCGGGACAATGATCCGGTTTAGAAGATTATTTTTAATAATTAAAAACAAAATAAAGTATAAGAAAATACCTCAAAATGCACACAACTCAAACAATTTGAATTAACCAGAATGATTATTAATTGGAATTAACTAGGACATGCTTTGAAAGTTGTAACCTATTTAATATCAGGCAAGTTATTGTAGACTATGATAAGAAATACTGTACTGTACAATAGTCAGTGATTATCAGAGGGGAAGGCAAAAATACAACTGCCTCGGCCTCACGATTTTAGGGGCCTCAATTTATAACTCAATATGTTAGAAAAAATATATTTGTATATTTTTATACTGTTCGAGCTTCAGTTTTTGTTAGAGAACTTCAAATTTTGACAATGTTTTCGCTTTTCTTGTACGCTTACCACTGTATATTTGTCAATTTTGTCTTTTTTTTTTTTTGTTGTTTTTTTGAAGAGCCTCAAAAATATTAGTTGCTCCAGGCTTCAGATTTTCTCTGAAAGCCTTTGACAATAGTTGATTTTTTTCTAATACGGAAGATATAAAATTATTGTTGAAGGATAAATAAAGGTATGGGATACACAAAAATGCATCACATAACTGGATACTGCCTGCAGGCTTTCACATTCCTATTCTAGATCTTTATATTAATATTTTATTAACTTTCAACCAAAATAAAATGCTGCAAATTGTTTTTATGATTAAATAATTTATAAAATTAAATTAAATCTGAGCAGAAATTTATGAAGATAACTATAATTTTTAAGATATTTACTACCTATAAATTTTATAAGTATTTTATATCAGCATAATAAGCATGGACATGAAAAAGAATTACTGATCTGTAAAAGACTACTGTATAATACTTGAATTCTGAACTAGAATATGTTAAATTATAATTATTATTTGTTTTATTTCTTTCTAAATTTTTATTATGATAATTAATAATTATAATATATGTTATCCAATTAACTGAGGAAAAAGTTAAATATTTTTTCCTCGAGATTAACATTATCAATTAAAATTTTAAAAATTTGCTCTGATAGCATTGTTATTGTTTTGACATCGTCACCACATGTTTGAGTTTTTAATTATCAGTAAAATTTATTAATAAACAGAGAGATCCCTGAGGCAAAATTTTGTTTAGAAAGTGAATTTATTAAAGATTTTTTATTAATTTTTTTCAATAAGTTGAACTGATCATTTTATATATTGTAAAAAATACGCTTGTCAATAAATTTAAAATAACAGTTTTAAATATATATTGTGAAAAAAAAAGGCGTTATTCATTTTTCCCCTCTGATGTCATCAAATTACACACTTTATAGTGTTACTTCATCATTCGAAAATAGAACTGATGATCAGATATCTTATGTGTTTTAATCAGCTTGAGGCGTTAATTTTACTCGTTACTGATCTTTCAGGTATGCATGAAATTTGAACCATCCCTTTTTATTAACAATGCATTTAAACTTATTATTATTTTTCTCCTAATTCAGTTACGTGATAAAGGGAAAAAAGAATCATTAACATATAACTTTTATAATAGTACTTATCGCCAGCATTCTTAGAAAATCATAAAAAAAGGTGTGGTACTGATTTATATCTCATTGTGATATAATTCGCAAGTCTGTTATCTCCCTGAAAAAAAAAACTAGTTATATTCATCAGTGATTTTATTTGTTGCCTGCATTCGTCACTTTAATAATAAATGATATACAGTATATCTTGAGTTAAAATATTGTATTTTTGATACTGATTTATCAGAATATTTACAAGTGGCATATATGTAATATAATGACGAAAATATAATTGCATATATGCAGTGACTATCCGAGGGTATAAGGGGGACTGCTGCCCGGCCATCACGATTTTAGGGACCTCAATTTATAACTCAATATGTTAGGAAAAAATATATTTGTATATTTTTATACTGTTCGAGTTTTAGTGTTTGTCAAAATTTGAAATTCCCTATCAATGTTTGTCAATTTTATCTTTTTTTTTTTTTGAAGGGCCTCAAAAATATTAATTGCACAGGGTCTTGCATTTTCTCTGAAAGTCACTGCATATATGATATTAAAATAATTTCCAAACTAAAAATTATATAAAAATATTTTTTTTATTATAAAAATTTATTATAAGTAATCGGAAGAGCGGTTCAGCA